>JAQFYM010001691.1:0-30314 GCA_034694785.1 Agrenia bidenticulata | reverse complement strand
TAAATTGGCTTAGAAGCTTGAAATTTTTTATAAACCTGGCTCGGGCTATATGAAGTTGCACCTGTGAGTTTTTTAAAAGGAAAACATAAGAATTTCATCCCAAAACTCCGACACTTTAAATCGTATAGGTTTTTAGGTATCTCAGAAGAGATATGCTGTGGCTGTGTTGTAACTCTTGACTCAAGAGCTTTGTCACTTGTTCTAATGCTGAGTATTGCTAAGTGCCAATCCATGCATAACTGAAATCATGTCACATTCTGATATCATTTCCACGCTCTTCTTTCCCCCTTCCTCTCATTGCCAACGAGTCTGAGACGAGAGATTTTTGCCCTTCGGATGTGCAGTGGCATTCAGAGTTATCACAATTGATCTCATTTTGCTGCATTTCCTTCACACACCTTCAGAACCCTTTATACCACAATCAACGAAAAGACTGAACAATTCAACACCTCGAGAAAACAAACTCCTATCACGAATCCAAATCAAATACAAACCCTCTCTTATTGTGTTGTTGATGTTTTTTTGCTATTTTTTTAACTATAAATTACAAGTTCAGTTACATTCAAAGACATTATCACATTTACGTGTATGAGTTCCTCTATTGTCTGCTCTGATGAATCCATACTACATACTTGGATCTATCTACCGGGTTTAGAAAAAAATCTACATACACAATCCATTCACTACAAGTAAACAGGCTGAAAGAAAGAGGATAAAGATTAAGCGTGAACTTGCAGAGTTTTTGAGCTGCTGATTACACCATGGATATTAGCATTACGGCCTAGGCCAGTTTTTATCCCCACATTCAACATTTCCAAAGCTCATGCTAATTAATTATGCACACGGAAGTGGTAATGAGATTAGGTACGGAAATTAGACCAGGTACACAATTGCAGTTAAAGGATAAAATGGCTAATTTATATGCAAATCACAAGCTCATACCCTTTCCCAAGTGTCTGACCGGATGGTTGAAAAAAAACCGGGTTAGTTGGGATATGAATAAGTCGTCATATAAAATATCGTTAATCCCAGAAGGAGGAATACTGCTAAGTAAATATATTTATAAGTCGTACTGTTAAACGATGAATTTGATACGAGTCACAAGTTTATTACCTCACAGCTAACCGGACTTGTCATAGTGGATTTTAATATCCTGAGAATCTATACCCAAAGCTTCAAGATTCTAAATGCTTGATTAAATAAACGACTGGTGTGGATGATAGAGGCACTGTGATTTAAAAAAAAAGGTTTTACTCTGCCGGTGGCAGATTTACCAATAGTAAATAAGCCCATGAGGATTCCTACTGCCCTTAAGATTGAAGAATAGGAAATGTTTTTTAGGCCAGGGTGGTTGGATCTGTACGTTTCTTGAAGAGTGAGGATGAATACGTGAAGCCGTAAAAGTAAGAAAAGTGTTAATGAGGAAGGGAACAATAGGAAATGGAGGATGAATTATATTTATATGTATGAAAACCCGGTTGGGTCAGCCTAGGCTAAACACGCGTTAACTCCGGACATGCATGCCTGCGTACATTCCTCCGGCTCTAATCCTATTATATTCTTCCCGTTAACTTTAATTCGAAAATCCTTTATGGTTTTCAATCCTCTGGTTATCATATTAATGATAATGATAACAACAACAATAGTTATAGTTACATTATAGTTATGCATATCATATCTTACAGCACACAGCACGATCAACAAGCCACGCCCCTACACACTGTGAGATGAGGATGATACACTGTATTTTTTATGCTATTGACTCTGCCTGTTTCTCTGACTGTGATTGCAGTGCATTAAAAACTCTGTTATAAAATTCTGCGGTATAAATGCACTAGTAGGGAAATGCTACATGGGATTTTTTTGAGTCCTTAGAAGAGAGAGAGGCAAGCTAAGTATTAGCTCACAGTAAAATATATATTAGCTAAAAAAGCGTAGAAAATAAATGATATATGTGCATGCGGTTAGTTTAATACATTGTTATCTAAGGCTAGAATGGACTACCATCAGATTCTACATATTGTACAGATTGCTCATGTAACTATATGGCCTGCCATAGTCTGTACGCAAATCTCGCCTCCCTAAAAAGTGTTGTTCAACAAATGGTGGAATCGTGATGGAAAGGGTAGCAATTAAAATGCCACGGGGTTGAGAAAGTTGTCAACTTAATTTGGTCTGAGATTATAATCTGGCAGAATTTGGAGGAATGAACCCTCCGCAAGTTTAACTCACTTCCTACTCCCTAATGCTCAAGAAATACTGCAAGGGAATATGCATGGGTTATTTTGAAAATATTTTTTTAAAGGGCAAGGACATCCCAGAGATTCTTCAACCTTTACCTCAGCTCGAGAGTCGAGACTCAAGGCTAATGAGTCTATTATTATTCAATCGCGTAATTAGAGAGAAGAACAGGAGTAAAATAAACTCCTTTTGAGGAGTTCAGTTTCAAAATCTCTGTTTACTTGAGCATTTCAATCCATGAAGATGGAGGTGATTCTCTGGAGCTCAAATTTCTTGGAAATTCTTCAGAGCTTCTTTTTTTGTCTACCAAATTTGTATGAACTTCCCCTTTCTATTTCGGCTTGATAGTTTTGATGGGCTCAAAGGTGTTTAATGGATCGTCAAGAGATTAGTTTGCTCCAAAACAAGCCATTCAAAAAGAGTCAAAGACTCTGCCAAAAAAAACTAACTACACTATGGAGGAAAGGGATTGGGAAATCGACAGGTCATTTAATCCTTGATGGTATTAGGGACAGGTCCTCAACTGCTTAATGCTCCATCTCGTTCTATAATGTTATCTTCATGTTTTACAATGCTGGATCTTTGTTGATGGTTTCTAAATCTGCTGAACTCTTTCTGCTCCCTAAAGTTTAGCTCGTCGTCTGTAGTTGACAGGGGCTGGTAGGCTGTTGGCCTGGTATTGAAAATGACCTCTTATGTCTTCCTCATCTGAGATAATTGGAGGCGAGAGTTGAGAGACAGGGTGGACACATGAGTGAGATAATGGAGATATGACTAGGCATTAAAGCATCAGGGGAAAGTAGCAGACAACATGACGTAGCAATGGAATGCCTGAGAGTGAGGAAGCCGCCCTTACTTTCGTGTACTTGGACTGATGTCACACAAGCAAAAAGATCTCCAAGATTATTGTAATAGGAAAATAATATGATTCGTCTTCTTATTCAATTAGTTTTTTAATGCTTAACTGAAGCATTTCTTGTAAATTGTAATTGGATTAATTCCATTCATTAGAGTCAAATTCCAGCTACAGTTAGTGGACAGTGCCTTTCTATTCATATTTGAATCTGATTACATCTGCTTTAATTCGGTTAATTAGTCAAATATAAAGAAATCATAAAGAGCGTACAAGGTGGTAAACTAATAATAAATAAATAAAATAAGATTTGACAGCTTTCTCTGATTAAAACAATATGTATCGAAATATTAATCCCCCAACAACTTGCTTAGCAGTGCTATCAATCTCTTTAAAAATATGAAAACATTTTGCAAGACAATAGAAAAGTCAAAGAAACTCAAGAAACAAGAGTTCCATATCCTCATCGAAAATATGTAGCCAATTACCAAATCTCGGGATTTAGCTATCCCCAAGATTTATACTTTCCCAACTAATGACGATTGGGAAAAGGGGTTTACTAGCCTTTGAATGTTTTTCTATGTATCGGACATCCGTTATTCCATACGATCATAAAGAATGGATTTGCTTATGATATATTAGTTTCCCAATGATTACCTGTCACAAGATCCCTTCCATGGATGGGGAAAACGATCGGAAAAGCCAAGAGGATACACAGGGATATGTGATACATGATAACATGTGCAGAGATAGATGACCTGCTTGTTACCACAGATAAAAGAGACCATGTATCAACCTCCTTGATCCTTTACCTTGTGAATAATATAAAACAATGAAACCGTTTCACGTCTTTCCTACAAACGATGTGAGGAGTCACAGCTACTTTTCCCCACATGAATTCCAAGCTAAATTGCGCTAATTTAATACATGCAAGACCTTCAACAAACAACATCAGACTTAACCTCCCACATACTACACAACTCACACTTGGGTCATCGTTCTTCCTTGAAAAGGTCAAGCTTCTAAACGGTTATTTCCTCCTCTGCTCATGCAAATCTGCACTTTTTCATACCAAAACCACAAAGATGATGAGATTCATGCTGCACATTCCGCCGCAAGATCCCAGCCCATTTTCCCCCTTTGTTGTTTGTGTATGAAAATCCCAAACTGACACCGAATTCAGACCGCTACTATACAAGCCTTGATTAGATTATGAAATAATTATTTTTAATTGGTTAATTAGCCAAGAGTAATAAATCCAGATGGGATCAGAGCTTGGAAAGAGGAAATTGAGCCGTTTAGCTTTCCCAACCTTCCAGGAGTAAGAGACGGTGGGTGGGGCGGTTTCAAATCCTGGCGTGCAGAGACAAATCATAATCTAATTATTTCTTCCCTTAATCAGAAAAACGGTGGAAGTGATTTCGGAAAAGGATGAAGGAAATGTTACATAACCACTTGCTACCTCTTCCCCTTGGTTGCTGCACTCTTGTTTAGTTTCGTCAATCTAATTTCCCGTCCTCATCCCAAGAAACTGATTTTAGCTGACTAAAAAGAGAAAAAAAACTAATCTATCTCAAGAATCTGTGCACTCTCTGTCCTGACATTCGTAATCTAATAACTGCAGTCATTACGACTTGATCAAATTTTGCACCGTTTAAAAATTGAACTTGACCATGACAGGATGATGACTTGATTACCTTTCAGCCCCTGACTTTTAATCTTTGATATTCAAATACTCACTCAACATGCTTACTTAACTGCTTAACTAACTCGGACCACAAATGCAATTTCCTCTCTCTCTTTTGTGCAAATCTTTTAAGCAAGCCAAGTAGACCTAATTGCATATTACAAAGAATAAGAAGCAACCAAAGTTGAGAAAAAATTTCTAAAGCCATTTATACAAAATCAAAAGGGTCAACGACCAACAAGACTGAGCATAAATAATGTATTTCTATACCTATATGAATATAAAACGATACACACAAATCCAATATCAAATACCAAATCTCTGGAGGTTCTTAGTACAAGAAAACACTAAAGGATGGGAAAAAACGTTGCAAGTGCATAAAAATTATGACTAATCTCCACGTTGGATTGAAAAAATGTAATCCACCATGCAGATGCAGTTTGACTTTACTAAACCAAAGATCCAAAGGGGAAATGATGTGTTTATGAGCAAACCACCGAAACGGAATTCATTTCCTCTGTCCTTCACACAAAGACTTGAAGAGTTTAACTCAATAATAAAGATGAACTCTAATAACTCATCACCATCTAGCAAACACTAACTATTTTAAATACAATCTGCCCATCTCTGATTTCTTTTAAATAAACCGTCTAATCTCATTCTAATTTCTTTCCCCTTTATCCCCACCGGCAAGACCAACTCATTTCAATCCTCACATAACATTCGAATCACAAGCCTATCAAAGCGAACAATTCCACTCCGGACACGGTCAACGGTTCCCATCAAATTAGACTACAAGGCTGAATGCCTCTGACCAAAAACTCCGAGTACTACTACTACAGATACGGATACTACGACATACATTTCTACTCCAAGTGGTTCCTCTGCATAAAAAAAGCAGTCATTGTTGATTGTGAGGAATGACAGGTCCGCAAATGGGATCCATGACGTTAGTTAGTTCCCTCTTCCTAGTACATAACGTTTGGCTAAATGAGAGTAAAAACTCACTCCCAGCTTCAAAACTACGGAACACAATTCCACGGAATGAAATCCCCCTAGGGCCGATAAGGATAACATAATCATTGTCAACCGTAGTCCAAAACTGTTCCTCGGATAAAAGTGAGGATAATACAAAGTTGAGGACATCTAAAGACCTCGAAACCTTTGTAAAGTAAGGGAATCTTGACGGAGATGGAATGCCATTAAACAATCTTTAGGAGAGAGGATTATTAGGCTGGAAGATAATCCATTACGTCTCCTCATTCTTGCAACGCTGGGCTGGGTAAGTAGTGTCTTTTTTGAGGATCGTTGCGAATTATATTGTATGATCATCATCTGCGTTGAAAACACTGTCTCAGAATCACGAGTTCCTCTCTCTGAGGGTGTACAATGACACGGGAGATTGTTGAGGCTTAGTATTAGCTAAGTACAATGTAGAGAGTCTGCACCCAGTTATTAGCTGGCTGCTCCGTAGTCACTCTTTTCTGCTGACTTTCTGAAGCTTTCGGTTTTATGGCCAAAGTTTAATGCTCTTTGGGAAGTTGGATTTAAATGACCCTTTTCTACCATTTGGATTGGGAAGGAGACATGTGTTTTTTAAATCTTTACAATCCATGCATCGGTGTCCTTTGCTCGAGAGCTTTATTTTATGTTCCCTGCTTCCCTACAACTCCCTCTCCATCATCTCGGAAGAGGAGTTACAATTAGTCCCTGTACACACCGTATCACCGGTATCCTCGACTCGTAAACATTCAGAGCACCTTATGTCTCATTGCTCGTGTTGAAATTCCATAGCTTTTGCCACAGGAGATTGGTCTACGAGTAATTTCCTTGCGAGCTCAGAACTCACCATGAGCTACCGGTCTTGGAACCCATGAAACTACATGATTAGACCCGAGTGGTTTCTTGGCCGGATAACCTCAGAGGAAAACCTTGTCAGTGGATTCCCACAACCCTCTAACTTGTCGAATGTGAAAGTGGTAACGTTCGAGGTAAAAATTTAAAAGTCGATACATCTCCATCAACCATATGATAATTAGTCCTTGTTCAAAGTGTGGGATGAACGAGAGATGTAAACACAAGAGTACAATAACTTTTAGCAACTAACTATCCCATCCTCTTGGTCATCTCAATTCTGAAAAATTCTAATCAGGGTAATCATAGTGATTAAGTGTGAGGTAAATGGTTCGGTGTGAAATTACTTGAGAATTGCCATCCTATTGCTGGATCTCATTCATTCCCCCGTTTTTTTCTCTCAACTAATCCACCACCACCACCAACCACTAGCTCAACCACGGCCACATCCAATTACCTACTCCATGAGATCAAATCCATTTGGACTCAGACAATGTAATTGACTTTTAGCAATTTATTCTCCTAATTTACTTCCTCAGCTCATTATTTCTAATACCTATTCTATTCTTTAATGGATTCTCCCGTTCCCCAATCCCCCGAAACAAACAATACAGATGACAGGGTAAACAAGAGAAAAAAAGTTGCGCTTACCTTGTTAATAATACTGGAGGGGGTCCTCGGTGCTCCACAAAGCGTCGTGAATCTCAGTCCCGTCCTAACAACCTGGAACTTGCAACTTGGATTACGGAAGGTTGGAACTTCCTATATGAAATACGGCTTGGAAGTTGCCGATTTTTTCCCCTTAAAATCACAAAGTATTTGATTGCTTAGTGTCCCCCGTATTTACTTCCCATAGAATGGGTAACAGTTTCTAGGATCCTCAGTATAAAATACTTGGCAGTGCACTCGGCAGGGACTGGAACTTCTCTCGTGAAGTTTCAGCAAGGAAATGAATTTAGTTTCCTAATGTCGGCTCCTTGAATCTAAATCCTTTGAGTTTTGAGAATGAATTCAGTGATTTAGTTTCCAAGAGTGGGAATGAACCGTCGAGGAACGACTGAGGAGTCTCAAGTTCTTTGTCATGGATTATATCATAAGGGACTCAAATAGCGAGACGATACGGTATATTCCGTAATAATATCTTGAGATAGGATGAAGCAGGTAGGAGATTTACAAGGTGAGATTGGAATATACAAGAAAACTGCAGTGCACAAGCCGATAATCCCTCTCAAAATCCCCATGCAATGTCAATGCCAAGGTAATGCTAAAATCCTTTGAATCTAGAGGAAGGAATTTGCGAATCCCTATAGAACTATATATGAGTCCATAGGGGTTTAGGAAGTTGGGATTGGCTCCAAGCTAGATTTCTTAGTGCACCTAGTTGAAGCCTTTTTATCCCTCCATACGATTCTCAGGGCAGAGAAATGCATCAAGCCCAAGCAATGGAAGAACTTGTGGTAGCATTTAGTCTCGAGACTTCAGATAGCTTACCTGTCACAATACCACACTATATTTCATATGCACAGTATTTATTATATCATCTTATATGGTAATTGGTGGAAAGAAATGGATTCCTCACCAACGTAACATGTAGGGACGTAGGTTATAATTTATAAGGAGGAGATGATATGGCTCTCAAGAATTTTTGCATTATTCCCAATTCCTTTAATATGTTGTGAATGCCAATGCCACGAAAGCCACAGCCAAGGCTCAACCCGCAGTGTACCGTTAACAGAGATTTCAAAATTGGAATCACGGGAAAGATCTGTCATTGTCATCATGGCTATCAGAGGATTATTCTCCATTTTGTCATCTATAGGACTGGGATGGATGTGGCAGTTCCATTCTTGTCCTATTTTATTATCATTATTATCATTATTGTTATTACGTTGTTGTATGGGCATTTGGTACGTTAGTTGATTTGTAACTGTCATCTCATGATGGGAAATGGCTTTATTAATTGCGGGGACTTTTTATGCTTAAATCCGCTTACTCCCTTCATAATGATGATAGAGATTGATTGGATTTATTTTTATTTGACATCCGGTTTTGCATCTTCTAAGCAGGGAGAATCAAGATCCACATGCTCTCAAACGTTTTGGGAAAAAATAAATGCAACTTTCAGTTTAATAAAGAAAATATATTAATTGCGCCTCGTGGGCTAGTTTTGCTATTTGGAATTTATTTTTATAATACGACAAAAAAAGTAATAAGAAGTTTAATTAATAACAATTACTTTCAACTACAATACACATCCGTAAATAAACTGTGCAAACTATGTGATAATTAAGACGAGAATAGAAATACAACTTATTTAACATTTAATTTGTGATGTCAACCTACAAAATGATATTAAGGTAGCTGTCTTAATTTGACCTCCAATACAAACACTAATAAAACAATTGCTACAACCCTCGACAACCTATAATTAAAAGCGCTTTTATGTCAGTTCCAACAACAACTTACACAAATGCATCGTGCCCACACACACTTAACGACGGTGAGAAATTAAAACGGCAGTAGGACTCAATTATAATTTTTACACCCCACAATTCACAACCCGATGAATTTAATAGAGCAAAGGTCAGATCGCGGGCCTAGGCTGTACGCCTTTAACACTAGGCTCAAAACTTGAAAAGCCCAATATTTAATTATCAAACCCCCTCCACACAATTAAGCACTCCCTAGACATAAAAAAACGATCTCCTTCCAACGGGTAATAATAAAAGAGTTATAAGAATCATCAGTGCAAAGGATCTGGCCTAATAATGCTTTACAAATAAAGTTTAAATTAAAAATCCGTATTTAGAGATAAATGTAGTGCATCCGAGGTCTTGAATGCTTCCAATAGTAAATTCCCACCTACTACTGCAACCCAAGATCCATAAAAACTCCCATGCATCACCTTCAATCAAAATCCCAACGGTTTTTATTGTTAGCCGATGTAGGGGGAAAAAATTTGAAGAGTGTAGCTTTTTTTTGTCCCGAGTTTTTGGGTGTTATTATTTATCACTGAGTGTGCCATGTGTGATGAGATGGTGAAAAACTTTTAATAATAAACACAGCCAAGTAAGGCCATTTCATTATCCTTATGTGCCTCTCTGACCTGATTTAAATCTTTAATGAAATGCATAGAAATTATATTCTATTTGATTACAGTTCATGACCAGCACCTTTTTTCAAAGCTAATAATAATGATAAATAATAAACATTTACAATTGTTCAGTCTTCCTAGTTCTTTCCATGTGTTTGGAATTCGGATGGTGTACTGAAGAGTTGCTTCTTGAGTTGCAGTTGGGAAGAATGAACTAGTAAATCTAGTGGTAATTTTTAATGCATTGAATACAAGTGGAAACAGTTAGGTAAATTATATCAGACTAATTGTAATTTAAGGATTTCAACCCAGAGCCACCACAGGGAACGGGAGTAGGGGATGAGTTTCCAGATCAGTTTGAGATAATGAAAATCTCGACGTAGATTTGCAAAGTTAAGTCATCCCAAAAACATACATAACTTCTCTCGTAATAAATAATCAGCAATCCTTTTTTGCTGTTTCAAGACCCAACTCAAGCCTTACAACTCACAACTACATAAATGAATTAGAACTTGCTCAACCATCAAGATTAGCGCATACAAACAATGAGCAGAGCTAATGTTGGCTACAAGTTGTGTGTAACATGTTGCTACAACTATTTGCCCTGTGCCAATATCAAATACCATAGGGAAGTTCATTAGGGATATCTTTGTGCAAATAATCGAATCCAGCTCAACCATTCATAAGGATATCCTCCTTGACACTAAAAAGACTAATATCTAGTCACTCATCACAAAGGGGCAACTAATACTAATTATTTTTATTTAAAAAAAACAAGTCTAATCAACTTTCAGGATCCGACTTGGGGAAAACAGATATTTCCACTCCGTTTCGATCCGCAGCTCGGAATTCGGACGTGCTAAAATGGATGGACTAGATAAGCACATGAAAATCCTTTCAACAGTCTAATTGATATTTGCCTAATAAGTTTACTGCCTAAGTGTCCTTTATTTCCATCTACCTAATATGTTATTATGGGCAACTGCCAAACCAGTCATAGAAAAAGATAACTGGTTAATTCCAGTTTTCGTTATTTTTGCCTAAGAAGTTTTTTGCCTTAGCGACCGACAAGCTCTCACACACCTTGAGCCTTGAGCAGTAAGAGAATTAAAAGGATCGGAATCCCAAAGAGATTTCTGTGTCAGTATTTGCAGCGTTCAACTCATCCCATCTGGCCTTTTATCCTATTAGTATCTCCTAGTGCTTCTTCTATGATTTGGTATGACCGGAAATGGTCACATAATAAAGCTGAATAAAAAAAACAAGGATGATGATTTGACCTATCTTTTCCCCTCAGATAAATATGTACAGTTGGTGTGGATAAGGACCAAGAGTTTTGATAAAACAGATGGATGATCACCAAGACCTATATTTCTCTACGTTAGGGATTTCACACACATTTCATTTCCTAGATTGGTTCTAGTGGGTGGTGGTGGGTATTTAGTTGGGCTACAGCTCACAAGCTTTTCTTCCTTGTGTTTTTTAAAACACATTTATTTAGCTAGACTCCGCAAACGCATCATGTATAGATGGATCTACGTCTCAAAGAATGTGTTGGTTATGGTTCATGTGTTAGCTAACAGTTAAATAAACTTTTGTTCTGCCTCTTATTTTTCCTACTTGTCTCGGTAGTAGGAAGCCATCACAGGTGTTGGATCACTTGGATTGGAAGATCTAGGGTGTTATGCAATTTTTTTTTACAATTCTCATCGATTTGAATCAAAGCACAATAAAGGTATAAAGTGTACTAAGGGGTCCTTGAAATTCATTTTTTTAAATTATAAATTCTCACATTTTTTTAGAATAGGAACAAAAAATTGGTCATGCCCTCGTGCCTTTAAATTCTATTGAAATCTTACTTAACCATTCCCCGCTTCATGATACGAGTCCCTATAATTATAGAATTTATTCTATTCCTTGGTACGTTCAAGAAAAATGGAGTAAGGAGGCGAGGGTGGGATTAATTACAATTAGTAGACAACTGCGTATACAACTGTACCCTATGCAAGCTGCGGTTCTTTACAATGTGGATTGATGTTTTAATTTTTTGTCTTCATAGAAAAAAAACAAACAAACCGTTTTTCAATAAACATTGTCTGTAGCAAGACAGATTGACCAGAGATGATTATTATTTATATCCGGCGAATAAGCAACATCCACCCATGACCAATTAAAATACAACGTAGATATGACACAATAAAGCCATTATATCATTTTTTTGTAGTTTTATCAACAGTACAGTTCCGACTTGAGACAGTTGGCTTGGGTCTCTTGGAGTTGGGTTTAATTTTAATTTGTTTTGTTATAAAAATATTTTCTAAAGCATTGGGTTACTGTGCAAATCCCAATTGAATTATCCCGTAAATCCCCGTGTAACGACCATGCCTAATAAGACTCTAAATTGTATTAATCACACACAAACTTGTCATCAAAACTCAGAGAGACAAAGTCCACAATGTTTCCATCACAGGCCGCGTCGATTTATTGATTATATGTCTATTGACTTTTGTCATTTATGTCCATCCCTATCCGTCACTTTTACCAACAAGGATGCATTGTGTAAATAGGTTTGAGCACAGTTGCAGACAGTCTATTGTCTCCCTTGTGTCCTCGTCTTAGGGTAGCGTTGGATAACTGCTTTTAAATCCCAATCTTGTGTCAAATATAAATAGACTATCCAAGAGTTTATTTTTCAAACTTGGTCCAAAAAATGTCCAACTCAAACGCTTAAATTACCGAGGAATCTCTTGATCCGAGAAATAGCTAATTCTACGCTTTTTTTATATTTTTCTTTCAAATATTTTCGCAACATTTTTTTCTCCCATCAAATACAGAGGAACGGAATTTTCACCCGAGTTAAGAATCTAATTGATTTGATTTGATGCAATCTTTCCTATTTCCTACTAAATAAACACAAGATGGTTGATGATAAGGAGAATTTCCTCCTGTGGGCTACCATCCATTTAAACCCCGTGTAGGAAAGTGCTTGAAAGCTTTGGATTTTTTTTCAAAACTCTTTGAGCCTCGATACATCCAACTCCTTGAAGTTTTACTACCTGCCAAGGGAGTTATTTAAAAAATGTTTGTCTTATGTAATGATGAAATGTAATAAAAAGCAAGAAAACAGTTCCTCATTTCCTCTCTCCTTGAATGGCTTTATTTATCCCTGTGGGTTGCTATTCATTTGCACGCTGCTAAGGTTGAGACTGTTGAAAGTGGATATATCCCCTGGTTCCTCTGAGTGAAATTACAAATTCCCGTATTTTCAGATTTGTTTAAAAAAAATCCTACACATCTACTGTAGAGAAAACTGAAACATGAAATAGAATAAGGAAGGAACGGACTTGATACGTAGGTATGTTGATAAACCATGATAAGCAGAAACTTGTCTCGGTTTCGTGAGAAATGGATTGATCCAAAACATAGATTACTACTAACAATATTCAAAAGAATGTGAATGGAAGCTGTTTGCTTTATCCACTGGCTTAGGGCTCATTACAAATACAAATACAAAAACTCACTTCATTATCATTTCCTTCAAGCCAAGATCCGTGTTCGAGTGTCCGACGTCGGCTTAATCCGTCTCACAACTATTTGACAAGGAAATTGGGGATTGATTAGATACGAATATGGAAATGAGCGTGACACGATCCTTTATTTTTTTCTCCATTTTTAACAAAGCATAAGTAATCCAATAATTTTACAATCAGGGTCACTATTGAACCCATATATGAATGCATTGAATATGCAGCGGTGAGCTACTTTTTAGCCCGTTTTTATCCAATAACTGACCCGGCTGACCTAGAAAAAGTCATTTTAAAACAATCTATCAAGTAGATTTGGCTTTGTACGGAAGAAATTCATCAACAGTTTTGGGTAATTTAGTTTTTGAAGCAGCCGACTGAAAATAAATTAAGATTGTAGGGAAGGTATTCATATTTTGAAATTTATAGATAATGCCCTAGTCACCTTCAAATCTGAAATAGCCTTCAATTCATCACTGCCCAAATCAAATAGGCTTGGGATAACAAAGTTTTAGAATTTTGTAACCTAGATTAACAATAGGAATCATTACGTAGTAATTGCATTCACCTCAAAATCGTGCTAGCTAAAAGCCTGAAAAACATTAAGTAAATAAACTCACACTGCTCGAATAAGCTCCTTACTTACTTAAAAACGAGGCTAAGAAACCGGTAGAAGATGCTCATCGAAATATTTCCACGAGTGGCTTCTTTACTTCAATTCAACCCTTGCTTCCTCTCCCCTCATAAATTACATAAATCTTATTTAAAATCCTTGTTATTCCTCGAATATAAAATTCTTAGTAAAAAAACTCTAGGCTCAATATAATAAATAGTTGCATCTCCTAAAAGTAAAATTTCAACAACATCCAAAATTAGCACATATTATAGTAACAAGTGACTCGAAGGCATTATTAAACTCAATTATAATATGAAGATCTAGGATGCTAACTAATCCCGTGTGTACGTAGTCAACTATCCGTGTACGAGAGACCCAAATTCAAGACTTTAAGTTTAAAAACATTCTAAAATAAATCTTTAATTGCGAACCAGACTGAATCAGAATTGCGACTGTCGAAGAATCTCGGAGAAAAATCCCACCCGACCGTTACTACCATCTAAAGGTTCAAATCCCTTCTTTTTTTTTTTAAAAAAAGTGATCCATCCTGAGGGAAACTTTTAATGACATTTTTCCCATGGACTAGGCCAAAAAAGAAAGATACGATACAAGGATGATCTAATTTTGTGACAAAAGAGGCCAAAAAATAAAAATCCATTTTGAACAACAGATCCATTAACTTGTAGCACAATGGCTGAGCTAATGCATTGTGTTGAGGTGAGGAGTATGTGTTCCTAACAAAAGGATTTTAGCCAAAGAAACAATACCAAACCTCATCCTCATGTCTCACAAACTTATGCATAATTTTGCACAAATCCCAAGAGCAAATACTCAAACAATGAAGCGCCCTAAAACCGTTTAAAACTCTTTTACTTTACTAAGACGATCGCCTCTAAATCTCAATTGAATTTCATGCTACTCATTAATTCCCCATCTTTTATCCCAGGGCAAGTCGGAGGTATTTCATAATTAAATATTTAATAACATGAAAGATAAGCAGGAGACTTTTTTGATTTGGGTCTCTTACAGAGATTCCTTTCTGCCCTTCTTTACCCATCCTGAACACTCTTGGTTCGAACAATGAGGGAAAAAATAATCAAGTACAAAGGCGTGGATTGTTGGGGATTAAAGTTGACCCTTAAATTGAAATTTTTTCCTCCACAATAATCGGGGGTTCATAATACTTATCAAAGAAGATTACCTTCTGAGTTTTCATGTAATACTACGAGTATAATGAACAAATTATGGGGAGGTAATAGATTAAATCCCGTTTCATCTCCGTGGCCCAGAAACGTCCTTAAAGTTACAACGTCTTTTGTACATTGTGTGTGTAGTGTGTGAGAGACACTCGTCTTTCTCGCCTTTCACAGATTAGGCGTAATCTATCAACTGAAAAAAGCCCCTTTGAAGGGGACAAGATGTAGGAAGACGGAGTGTGTAATTCCCTGTGATAATTAAATTAGTACAACCGACTGCATTTGATCATAATTTTACAATAACAACTCTCATCAAGCACCGTGTGGTCTGGGTCATGATCATCACTGCAGAGAAGATGCCTTCAGCCCTGTGGGAAAAGTCACGCCAAATATCGACAATATCGGTCAGTAGGGAACTAGGAACCCATGGGCTTTTCTTGATTTAATATTTTTATCCAAGTAGATCATTATTGGTGATGCAGCAGGGGGATTATAAACAAATTATATCACACTCACGGGCAAAGCAGTATGAAGTCTGGCAATGAACGACGGCCTATTCAACAGTTTCTTCTCATTACTATTCCTAGTTATAAAATCCGCGTCACATTTAAATTTTAAATGACACCTTGTCATTTGATTTATAAAGAAGAGACATTTCATACAAGCCTGGGCCTACGAAGAGAGAAAACTGTGACAGACGTACATAAGCCCATCCGAGTTGGAACCTTTTGAGACTTGAAGCGAGGGAATCCCGTTGAGTTGTCAATGGGATGTAATTGCTTCTAGTGTATAGAGATGTGATGAAACGTGTGTCCCATCCGTTTGCTAATTTAAAAAAAAAATACGACTTTATAATCTACTCCTTTAGAATTCAGTGTTTATGGTGATGGGTTTCTATGAGATGTAAATTTGCGAGTCTAAATTGGGTTGAATTAAACCATGCCATGGTTCAATTCCCAATCTCCATCTCTTTTACTGGGGCTCTCCCAACGAGACATTTTTTATGGGGGGAAAATCTCACTAGTTTCATTCAGTTTTGGAGGGATGAGAACTTGGTGACCTATTTGCAAGGATCGGTTAGTAAATGCGTTTACTTATAGTTTAATAGTAAAAATAAAAATTTGAGATGATTCTTGTCTAATTTGAGATGGCCAGGAGGTTAGGATGAGAAGAAGAAAAATGATGTCAGGACTATTCTATAACAATTTTTTGCATATTTTAGATGGAATAATTTTCTAAAGATTGAGCATTATAATTTGCAATGGCTTGGGGTTTATATGAAGTGCATATTTAGTCAGTATGTGAATAAAAATTCTTTGGAGACTGCATTTCTCAATTTAAAAATCTTTGAAGAGTCTGAAAGTTTACAAATAAATCACAAATGACCTATTGGACACCAGCTGGAGATGTTTTTCGATATGTAGTAAGCTTTCATGGCGTGATTGTTTATATAAGATCAGGATTTTGGATTTTTATCGCGTCAGGGAAGTAGAACTGTTAAATTTTCGAAACATTGGAAATTTAATTAGAAATTCCGATAGAAACAGAAATTAAATTAAATTTGTGTCGCAATCAAACTTTGAATTGATATTTGAGTGGGTGGGATCTAACTTTCATGAAAAAACTTGCTGAGTAACCCCCTCTCCGATTTATACGATCGTAAAACTGACGAACCCCGCACTAGCTCCATAACACTGAATAAAAATGAAAACATGTTTTGAAAATGTCTGAAAATCAGTTTATTCACGCATCTCACGTGCAGTACATGCCTCAATGCTTTTCCACTTCGAACTTGGTGATCATCCATACTGAGATGCATATTTTGGAGCATGCATTCTTCATACAGAGCTGAGATTGTGAACTGCTCTTTCATACTGAGGATATAGACTCGTAGATCCTTCAGTAAGTAAGTTATGGAGTGTTAACGACAAGTGTCACTCTAAATATTCTATATATTATATCTTTTGAAATACTGTACTACAGAATCAATTTCAATAGGCTTCATTTGCACTTGAAGAATTGAGACTGCAGTTTTGGGCGATTGAATAAAAAATCCTCTAGACCTACAAAATGAAACTAGGAAGCTTTTCATAATGTATATAAGACATAATGAGAAATATTACTAGTACACACATCGAGGTGCCAGCTTTAGATTATAGAATATGTTGGGGGGGGAATCTATATTACATGAGCCGTATTTATGTCATACTTTTGTATTTCATGACCACGTCCACATCTTGCGATGTCGGTAAGAGCATATCAAGTACATTCATGAGTAAAGATACAAAGGATCTTAATTAGTAGCTAGGAGGATGAATAGCTACATAGAAAGAAATGCAAATCCGCACATGACATCAGAACTCGTGTAGTACTTAAAATCTAGTGTAGTTCAAGATAAGGATTCAAGAGATGTGCTTCTACAGATATAGAACAAGTGTCAATTTGTTCAGTATTATGGAGGTAGAGGAATACGAGATTTGAAAATGCATTCGTAATAGTATGACTTGACACAAAAAATTTAGTTTATCAGTTAGTCACTACAATTCCATTTCAATCCAACTGCAAACACTGACGAATATTAGTTTTGGAAACTTATATAATTACGAAGACAATTATATTTTAGAATTTAAACAGTTTAGAAACTAATTGTAAATTTATGAGTTTAGTGTGCAAAACAAATTAACTTTAATTAATTCTATAATTTACAAAAATACCATAAATGAGATGAACCATTTAAAAAAAAAGATTTTAAAATAAGATGAAGTTTAACAATGAACGTCCAATCGAATTTGAAAAATTTTAAATTAAGTTTCTTGAAAAAAGTGCTCGTAAATTGTTTAATAATCTTGACTCTCATGCCCTACGCCATAATAAGATTTCATTTCAGGTATTCCATTCAAGAATTGTCGAGATTCTTATTTAATCGAGCAGGAAATTAATTTAATTTAAAACTCAGTTACTCAACTTGATATTAAAATTCCAATTCCATTCAAGACAATCTATTTGCCAAAATCTTAACCTAGCAGAGCAAGGAAGTGCAAACAAATGTACAAGTTAAAAAAGCCAGGTTTAAACTAATATAGTCTCTCTAATGACAAAATAATAATGGCCATAGCTTTGGCCACAGACTTATTTGGAGATTTAAATTAATCTCAATCTTGAGTAAGGAATTTCATTACTCCTTTTCAAGTTTCGTTACAGCCCTTGCTCTTGAAACGGAATTTTAAGCATCCAAAGTTATAAGTGGTAGCTCATAAGCTATAATTCTCAAAGATGTAATCCAATATTATATCATACTACTACACAACTGCACCACAGCCCATAGACTCATCATCCTACGAAATAATAAAATAAACATTGTTATTATTTAACCTCCCAATATAATAATGATCTAGCATTTAGGTTTAGACTCCTCAGTTTCGGCAATAAACAGTTAAAACCAGAATGAATGCTCTACCACGCGCCTTTGTTCTACTCTATTGCTGAGATTCCTGAGGGTGAAGGTACAAAGTTTTAAAGAATCTTTTTTTTTCAGGTGGAATAACGTCTTGATCTTATTGTAAGGTGGGCTTATTAGTGCCTAACGTATGTGTATTACATTGGTTGGTAGTTGGTGGTGATACTACCACTTTTTTGTGAAGATTAATTCCCATCTTCTCTGAATTGAATTACAGTATCTTTGATTACACCGGCTCGGCTCGGGACGACAGATTCAATTACCTTTGCGAAATGCGATTATGTGAGTGGTAAAAAATTATTTGAATTATATTGTAACAAAGACACATCAAAAGTCTTTTATAAAATACTCCCATCCGAAATAGATAAAGGAAACACGAATAACCTTTGGATGCATTTTTGCAGACAATGCTTAAATAAAATATGATTATATTTTTTCAACCAATTTACCTAATAATCACATGGTTCAGATTTTTTTTTACTTATTAAGATTTACTCGGATGACTTGATACGATACAATTAGCAAGCAAATACAGATGCATTGATATTCCCCGGTATCACTCTCATTCACTGACCGTATCAAGTGTCAAGGACGATTCCAACTCGACATGTTCAGTTAACGTGCATATGAGTAAGATTAGTTTAGTTTACAATATGATACTAAAAATAAAGAAAAAATATTGTTTGCAATTTATCGCTTTAGTCCATTTTTCTAGTCAGCCAGTGGGGTAGATGATAATCCCAGGAGATTCGATAAGAGAACTCACTCTAAAAAATAAGACCAAAGATTATGCACGAGAAGTGACAATTGCTCATGCAAACCATTTTCTATCTTCGTCCGCTATCGTCACTACGAGTCTCCCGAGACTACTTTAAATACAGATTGCCATATTTCTGGACAATAAATTGTTCTGGAGTTGCAGTTAGCTAATTCAATTCAAATCGGAACCAACCCTGTTTAGTAGTCAATATTTCGTCCAATTTTTTGACGTTTGACTTGTCCACATAGTTTTCTTGGCATTATTAAATTCGATGTAAGATTATTATAACTTCAGATGTTTTATTTGTCGCCAAGCATAAATGTCGCACAATCAAACAGTTCGATAAGTTAGTGCAGACATTTCGTATTACTAATTCCAAACAATATACCACGTTCCCTATTGATACCTTGGTCGAAATCGAATCACGGATGGAGAGAAACAAATATTTCTATGTAGTGCAATTGTAAAATGAATGTTTTTAATTTTTAAAACTTCCATTTACAGAAAATCTAAAAGCTAGTACGAACAATTTTTATTTTATAAAAAATCCCCAACTCAATATCAAAACCGCATCAATCAAAACCAGTAATGAAACTAAAACAAATTGTCCAACTCTAGACGTGACGTGACTAACTTTATGAAAGTAATCATAAAGAAAAAAGTGTAACATCAAGCTTTGATGATTTGTATTATTTGTAAAAACTATTGAATAGGTAATTAATTTAAGAGAGTGGAAATTAAAAACAGGACCGAACCAAGTCCATAAGAAAACAATAACAGATACACCGGATAAATCTATCGAGCATCAATATGGGCTATTAGGTCATCCAGCGAAGTTTGCAATTGCGGTGTCCCAGGGGAAACCACTAGATTTAAAGTATAGTTGAATATTTAGCATTAGCTAGGCATTAGTTTCGATAGGAATCGGACCTGGACGTTTTAAAAAATTTGAAAGACTTTGTGATGAAGGATATTCATGAACAGATCCACTCAAGAGAGCTCAACTGTTTAGCTGTCGGTCGCCGTAAACGGGAGAACGACAAAAGCTGCAAAAAGAATGATTAATTGTAACTAAAATACTTGGTCTTAAAGTTAGACTCATTTCTTTAGTCATGAAGATTTACCTGCTGAATAAAAGTTTGAAATTGCTCAGACTCGCTTGCGAACCGTTGTGGCCGACGGAAATTTCCTTTTGATGCTGCTACCATACGCTCTAGTGCAACTGGCTCTTCTTCTTGTGATTTTGACTCTTCGCCCTCATGATTTTCAGTTTCAAAAAATGGATGATAGTCAAGAATTAGCTCGAAGGCAATGCATCCATAAGCCCAAATATCAGCCTATAAAAAATCTAGGTTCAACACAACCAACCGCCATTCGTTATCTTAAAACTTACCGATGAGTCGAAATAACCGCTTTTCAGTTGCTCTGGTGGCTTGTACCATCGGGTTCCTCCTCTGGACTTCCAGTGCACTTTCCGAAGAGCGTGCATTTTAATGGAAAATCCAAAGTCTGTTATCTTCGCAACGTCGAGGTCAGTAATTAAGATGTTCTCAAGCTTAAGGTCCATGTGAATGATCTTAGCATACATATGAAGATATGTAAGCCCTTCAGCAATCTGTTTGATGTAGTTGCGGCTTCTAAGTAAGGTTCATCAAAAATAAATGGTTTTATGGTTTTTAAAATTGATTTGATAAAATATTAATAATTATTGATTATAATGTCAGATATCGGATGCAATACCACAAATTAAATACTGTACCTTTCATAAGAAATTGGAAAGCTACGGTCGCTTAAGTAATCCTGAAGATCGCCTTTGCTACAGTACTCAAGAACCATTACAGCATTTTGGATAATCATACTCCTGTAGAATCCAACAGCTTTAACAATATTGTCATGCTTCAGAGTTCTATGAAGATTATATTCTTGGAAGAAGGCACATTGATTTTCATTCCGAGCAAGTCTTCTCAGGCTCTCGTAGTTTACTTGCTTCAGTGCAACTTTCTGATCTTTAAAGAGCCTGCAAGAAGCTTCGTAAACAGTTGAAAATCCTCCAGTTCCAACAACTTTATTCAAGAAAAAGTCTTTGCCGGTCCAATCTGTCTTGGTGTCAAAATCAATTTCGTTGGACTCAACATTACTGTGATGAAAATTTTCGAGTGATGCAAGGGGCCTTCGCATCTTGATCTTGAAATCTTTACCATCAATCCCATGACTTCCGTTCACTATTTCTGGATTTTTTTCCTTGTATGTATTAGATGTTGACAAAGAAGATCCAGGCTCAACCAGATTATTGTTCTTTGACTTCGGAACAGGTTTTCGTGGTACTAACCATGGAAGAATCCGGTTCCGAATAGACTTCTTATTTTGAGACCATTGAACTGCTTGAGAAACGTCCGCATTTCTCGCAGAAAATCCATTTTCAGAAGCATCAACATTTAATTCACCCACATTTGATACCTCACTATCAAGCTTTCTCTTGCGACCTTTTCCAGAGCCTACGGCGTAGGCTGGTTTGGACATGCTGCTGCCCCCAATCTTGAATGTATGTTTTTAGAAAGAAATCCCAATGGTCAATCCAATCTAATTTCACGCAGGGTGCAGGTCACAGGTGGACTTCACGAATCACGAAAAGTCAAAAGTCTGAAAGTCAAACAAGGATATAAAATAATTAACTCTCACTGCTAAATTAAACGACAAATATCGGTATTATCTATAGCTGTCCAAGTTGCATCCTGGAAAGCGAAAGACAGCGAGGGAATCCAGTCAGTACGAATAAGGCTATTTACTCCCTAATAACAGTCATAAACTATTTATTGGCACAGGATTCCCTCGCTCTCTTTCGCTTCCCAGGATGCAACTTGCACAGCCATGAATAATTTACAAAAATTCGGAAAAACTCACAGTAATTTACGATCAACGAAAGAACTAAGCTATCCCTTAAAATTTCATCTGAGACAGGAGACAGCGATTCCACAACGATTCCAATTGAAGATTGAACGTTCCTCACTCTCACTGTCCTCACAAGCCTGTGTAAAACAAACGTTAAGCTCATTTAAAAAATGTCAAATGTTAATCATTTACCAACTCTAGAACCGAACTTACCTCCAAACTGGCACAACTTAATTAAGTAAATATATCGGCCGAAAAACACGACTAGCACCTAGAACCACCTACACTAAACTTCACTCGTAACTAACTCTTTTATTTTCCTTAAAAATAAAAATAAAAAACGTTGAAAATTTTAAGTTTGCGGAGAAAAGGAGTGAAAATTGCAGGACTGAACGCGTCCAAGAAAATTGTAGAAAGTGAATTTTCTCTTGGCTTTCTATTGATTGGCTTGACGAATCAGTTGTGGGTTATTGGCCGCAGGAAATTTACGATTTTACTTTCTCCCTCTTTCTCTACTAATTCCTGCGACGCCCAATCAACCATTCAAGAGAAAAGCCGGGAAAATTTGAATTTTTAAACTTCGAATTTTCTTTCACTAAATATCATCATCTTCTATGTATGTGGTGCACAAAGCGAAAAAATTCGTTTAATCTATTTAAATATTTTAAATTAAATTAACTTACCTTGATTCCGTCCTACAAGCTCAGTTTGTAAAGCGAGTCGAGCAGTTTTTCAACGGAAGTATGAAGATGCAGGAAAATTCAACACAGGGCAGTGAGGACAACCTTAGCGTCAAAACCAACGTGGGCAATGACAAACTGGTCTCCATAAAAAATAAAATGGATCGTCGATGTATGGAGCGTCAGGTTCGGTAAGATTTATTTAAAATGCACTATCAGAATCTTTTTAACCCTAGGTGTTTTTTCCAAGAATTTGATGTTTTGTATATAAAAATTAATAATTGTCATTTGGATGTAATGTCATGTCTTATCCCTGGTTTTTGATTTGCTTGATTTGTGCAACTAAACTACCCTACAGATTTACAGAGGAGCGAAAATTCGTACTTGAATATGAACCGCACTATTTTGATATATTTGCTTTGTTGGCAATGATGATCAGTGTCATCGGAGTGACCATGCATGTAAGTGGAGCTCTATTATTTAATATCAACATGAATAAACATTTAATTTTGACGCATTAGTAGTGAATCTATAATGAGAATGATTTTTGTGTGTTGCAGTGGAAATATTGTTCTTGGATTTCGGTGATGTTGAGTTTTATTAACTTAAGCAACTTCCGATCCGGAAATGATCCAAAACAGATCTTCAGCAGTTTAATGTAAGTAATTTAACTAAAGTTATACATTATCTCACCATGAAATTTTTATTCATCCACTGGATTTATCGGTTAGGATTTGCATTGCTTCTGTTTGGATGATATACATGAAAGATCCAACCCCTATGTTTGAATGAATGTATGAATATGGTGCCTAAAAGTAGCAAATATATCATAAATGTCTATTGGTATCGAGATTCTCTATCTGATATCAAGTTTCACTGTCATTCAATGAGACAACAAAGACATTCAGTACGAATTCAACTTTTTATTGTAAAAGGACGGAAATAAAATCACTAATGCTTAACCTGATATCGAAAAGAGACACTCGTGAATCTACTCACTCTCATCTGGAGAACTAATAATTACCATTTTACAATTAAGGTATAGTGGGAACATTAAATGTAGCCATCTCAGAGTGCGAATTTTTACAGAACTGAAACACCGTTTCGATTCATGACCCCACACCTAATAATACATGCATGTTATTCCGCGTCGTATTTGGGTTTTCTAATTAGATTATGCCTTCCTCCATAGTCCATAGTTGGAATCGCTTCACCGAATTCCCGACCTAGCTGGTGATAATGGATAATGAATAAGCAAAATCAGAATAATAGAAATGAACAGTGCAGGGAGCAGATTATAATTAAAAACGATGCGGTAGGTAAACATGATTTCCTAATTACTGTTTACTTACCAATAAAATATTTTAAAGTCCAAGGACCCGTTATGCCCTTCTGGAGATCATGAAAGTCTTACATCTGCGTCATTATTCGGTGTTAAAGTAACTTTTCCTTGTAATGGTTACTGTTTCGTTAAGTTTAGTTCAAAAGTGAACTCTTTGCAGTTGGCAATCAGTGAACCACAAAAGCATAATGCATGACTCTTTATTTGAATTTACATATTAATTCAATTTGAAATATTTTAAGGCAATGTGGTATGCAGAGCCCTGCTTTATTCAAATATTTTAAAACGATGTTTCTGATTCTGATCATGCATGAAAGCATTCAAGTCCAAACTCAGTGGATTAGATACAATGAAGTACTGGTTGACCTATGCATTCTCACAACTTCCGGTACTTAACTTCAATCTTCTGGTCATAAGGCTTAACCAAAAATATCATTGTTCATAAACCATCAAATATGTTTGCACAGGGAAATAAAAACTTGAACCTACAAATCAGATATACCCCAACCTTTGGTTTTTGATGAACTCGTCAGTAATAATTGTGTATAAAAAACCGTCAACAGTTGCGGTAGATTTTAAAGTATAAAAAACGTCTCCTATGTTCTCGTTAATCAAGCCCGTTTGCTGTGCCCCCAACTGTTCTGAAGGTTTTACTCACCTATGTATGAGAGGAAATAAACAAAGTGTAAAACGGATGATGACTTTTGGCTTCTTCATTTACTTGTTTCTCTATCAATTGAAGAAATCAAGACTGGAGCCTTCAATCCATCAGTGCCACTGCCATAAATCCACTCACTCCGTCTGATAAATGTTCTTGAGCAACTTCTCAACTTCTCACTTTAATTGAGCACGAGTGATACTGTTGAACAATCTGTTATTACAAATGTATTGTTTTTATTGATTACCTCTTCCATCTTTTCTTAATTCTCATTCCCTTTCATTCCATCTTCTATTAATCACTTCCTGTCTTTCTGACTCGTCAAAGGATGCATAGTGTATAGGGGCATTGGTACTGGCACTTAATCCCTCTTGAAGATTCACTCTCAATCGGAAGGGTTGGGCAATTACAGAAAGTGAGTTTATGGATTTGATGGAAAAAGTGGCAGGAATGCAGGATTATGGAAAAAAGTTCGGCTTTTCCCATGTATTTGCAATGTCATTATAAGGCTGTTTCTTATTGAAAACACGTTCATCATGTCATGTCCGGCGTCTGCAAAGTTTTACAAGTCAAACTAATGTTTAGTTTGTGCTCAGTATTAACTGCAATTTTACGAGGTCTAAATGATTTCGATTTTTCTTTGAAACGGAATCTCAATTAACAGAATGATTATATACAGTTAGTTGTAAGTCGGATGGAGGTAGTTGATGTTTGCGGCTCATTAAATTTTATTTCTTCACCTCTTTCTTCAGCTTCCCTTTATCTCATTCCATTGGAGACTATGGAAATGTTAAATCTCTCTCTAAGGAAATGCAATCTTGAATTCTTGGAAAAATACCAAACACTCGTCTCCTTTTCTTCTTCATCTCCCCGTGGTGTGTACCATTGACATTGGCCAAGGTTGACTTGAAGCTGAATTGTGTAATTGTCTACGTTCATTGTTGAAATGGAATGTCTGGTCGTATTCAGGTATTAAATAGTAGGACTGGCATTGTTAAATGTGAGAATTCTTAGAACACCACACCGCCTGCTTGGCTTTTGGGCCCTTCTTAATTCTGTTCGTGACCAGGAACTCTAAATTGTGTACAAGAGGGCTTGATGGATTGCCAATCCTTTTTCTCCCAAGAGAAAGGGGAGAAAAACGTGAAAGGTCAGGAGTTGCAATTGTTACTGATACTCAGGATAGGATGGATTAGTTTTTAACGGAAATTTTCAGGTCCGCATTGATAAAAAATATTTTCGCAATTAGATTTTATGCAAAAATTAGCAGAGGATTGAGGCTTGAGGGATGTGTCCGTGAAATGTCTTTCTGCGATCTATTTGTCCGTGAAAAGTATGGAATCTTCTCCACTCTGCCACAACTCTGAAGTTATTTATTTATTAATTGGAAAGCTACAAAGCAGGCATGTAGCTGCAGAATACAAAATTAGTTGTAATTCGAAATTTTTTTATCGAGAAGTTAAATTCTAGCTAATGACACTGATATCGTAGTCTTTACAAGGCTATTAGAATCATCCAATTATTCCAACATTTCCAATTATCCTTGTAGAATTCGTAGCAGATATAATGGTCCCCGTAACCGCTCCAAAGGCACCCAAGATCGACTGTCCAAAAACTACAATAGCAACTTGAGCCAGGTTTAAGGCTTCTGATATAACTCCGCCCAAAGTGCCCGTTCCAGGCCCTGTGGCTCCAGTGATACTACCAACGAAATTGGGCTGTAAGATTATTACAGTAGGAACTGTAGATTGCTCGGGTGTAGCTGGAGCTGAAGTTGGCGAGGGCGATTCTATGATTGCGTTGGGGGGAATGGTCGATGGGGCTTCTGTCGAAGGTTGAACGGCAGATCCATTTACTGCAGATTTTATAGAGTCGGCTAGATTGGCTCGCTGAGCGTCAGTGATTTGCGCAGCAAAAGAACTGTTGCTTCCTGTAAAAATTGTTTTAAAAAATCTTTTAATATTCGATCGATTTTAAAAATAGTGGGAAATATTTATTAGTTAACAAATTACCAGCTATAATTGATGTAACAATCAATGCGAAAAAGGATGGGGATACTTTCATGATTCCTGTCTACTTTGTATCAACTCTCTCCTCTTTGGAAAAATGAGCCAATAAATTGGAAAGGATATGGTTTTGGTATAGATTGAGCGTGAAGTTTATGAGACTTTACGAACTAGGTTGCAGATGTGATTTTTGTGCATATCTAATATCTGTGATTGAGAAACTAATTGAGTTATCTGCGGACTAATTGTTAATTGTGTTTTAGCTCGTATTATTGGTTTGCTTTCACATATAATGTCATCATAATATGAACTGCCAACTGTGACTGATTTAGAATGTCTTCACTCTTTATTATTTGTAATGCTTTTGAGATGTTCTTGGTAGAAATTGTAACGAAAATCTCGATATTTATTTCATATCAACAATAATATTATATGAATTAAACTCCCACTAGCTTAGTAGTATTTGAAATAGTTAAAACGGTTCCCCTAAAGGGCCCCATTGTACCTGCAAGGGACTGGGCGAACAATGCAATAGACACTTGAGCTAATTTAAAAGCTTCCATAATAATCCCTCCCAAGTGGACCTGACTAACACTCTCAGCAAGTCCAGAAAATATGTTTTCGTTCGGCCTCAAGATTACGACAGGCGTTGGCTGTGACTGTCTTACAACTGGTGTGGCTGGTGGTTGGGATAATTTCGTGGCTTCGACGGGGGCAGGCCTGGTCGTAAGGTCATCTGGCTTCCTTGTGCTAGGGTGCGAAGTTGACGATTCAATGGCAGATCCGTTTTTTAATGATTCGATTGTGTCCAATAGGCTGCCTTTCTTGGCATTCCTCGTGGTTCCAGAAGGAGATGCAGTTATTATGCTAATTAAGCCTAAAATTAAAATAAATTAATCAGCATGTATATTTTTAGGGGCTTTTAAAGTAATAGTTTAGGTTACCTGCTAAAATCCAAAATTGTTTCATAGTAGAGTGTGTTGGTACTTTCGTGGTTATATCTTGTCCTTTAATCCTCCGTCTTAAGTTATAATGGACCGAGGCTATTGATTGACTGCTGTTTCTTAATGCCTAGAAAATCTTTATAAAACTTTTTCCCCCATCCTGGGTATGCATAAATAAATCTGCGAATGGCTGGAAATTCCGGATGTAGGAAATATTAACCAATCTCGAAATCATTCGGAATCACTTGGCTAGGGTCAATGAGATTCATGATTTTCTAATCTGTCTGTGCATAATATGTTACATCAAAATCGATTGATTGCATATTTGTACTAATAATTTAGTCGATAATTGATAAATTAGTAAATTCTCCAATACTATCATTAGACATCATCGCATTGTTCTGGAGAATTTCGAAAATCCTGTCAAGACTATGGAAAATTCGCTAGTTTCTAGTTGCATAATCCTAGAGTATGCTATTATTATTATAGCACCATTTACTACCTCTGTGTAGCAGCAGCAACGACACTCTCTTACTTAACTTGTTACCGTTGAAATACTAATAGTAACCATATAGTAACTAAACGATTTATAATTTAGTAGAACAAGAGATAAAAATTTGCCATGCAATAACACATTGCTTATACAGTAGCTAAATAAACCTAGTGAAGGGATTACGGTAATAATAATAATATTACGCACAGGATTTTATTGCTCAATCTCTGACATCACGCGAGATAACGTGGATCTCGTCTTATTTTAATATCTCCGAGCTGTTCTTGACATTTCGATGGAAGTCTCAAGTTGTGTTGAGGCAATTATGTTTCTGTGTTTTAAAAGCCAAACTCCTCACGTTCCTTACATGACTGAGAAATGAATGATTAGGTTCACAGATGCACCTCTCGAAGGTCAACGGACAGTGTGTGAGAGTCATTGAGGAAACAGTTTTCTCATTACTAAAGATTGATCATATCTCTCGAGATCTCCCCTCTTGAGAATTGGACGTGAGAACTCTAGGAGGCACAAAAAAATCCACAGCTCTGCAAATCTTAACCCCATGATCCCATACCACAATTTGTTTATTCACTAAATACTACGACAAGTACAGTTCCAGTTTCATACCGCTCCGTTTAGTTGGTTTTAAATTATGATTGTCAGTGAAACCAGTTGAAATGGTTATGGCAAAAAAGGCAGAGCGTCTTGGATGATTGCAGATCTTTGGTCGGTTTCACTTTGATTATTGACAATGCAGTCATGAGGAATATGATTTGTATTTTTTATTTGTAGAGTAGGTAGAGGATTTTAACTTATCAGAGCCAGTGTGTGCGGGTATCAGGGATTAGTTGTGTGAACATGTTGATGCTATGTTATGTAGAAAAAAAAGATTGTCAACGTACATTCGGTAACTAATCAATTATGCAAGTTTTCAGATTTCATAAATTGCAAAATATCCCAGACTATTTGTACAATTCCTATTGTTACTTGCTAACTGCTCGTAATCAATCATTCCATTGTCGTTTACCGTAATAGAAATCATTTCTTCTCTATAATGTCTGGTAGTCGAGACCGACCTTCCGGACTACTGGTTGGAATCAGTTATCCATGAGATTTCACTGCACGGTTCTCAATTTAAAGTCCCTAATCTTTACGAGTCACAATCAATCATACAAACATCATAAATATAAAAAATAATTATATGTATAAATTACACGGTTTAGGACGCGCTATGTCTCAATAATTAGTGGGCAGTTTTGTACTAGAAATTGTATCTTAAACTGTCATTCGCGAGATTTCCGGTCAGTATTCTATCTCTATTTCAATTCCTGTCCTACATATCAAAAGCCACCTCAGAAGAATCAGATCCACTGTTCGTTGTCAACGGCCAAGATCTCATCAATCCCCTCGTCGATTCAAAAAAAGAGTGTTGTGCTCTCATCAGTTCTCTCTTCAATTTATTCATAACGGGTGAAAAAATTGACCAATAATCTTGAAAATAATATCTCCCTGTGCATCAGTTCACGGCGGATCGATATATTATCGAAAATCGGAATTGTCTCGTTTAGCTAAGAAGATTTCTGAAAATTTCGATTCCTGAGACGTGGAGGGAGAGAAGGATCGGGAAATACAGAAACACTGACGCCATGCAAATCACAAAGAGATAAGTCACTTTATATATAAGTATATGAGGCCCCAGTCCCTCTCATATTTAAAAGTTGAAGTCAAGATACATACAAGGATTTGACTTGTCTAGGCCAATCTATGCAAATGCAGGAAGATAAGGACCATACAACGGGGAAGGTGAAGTTAGACTTGGAATACATCATCAATAAATCTACAGAGTCAAATGTGATCTTGCTGGAGGGGTCAATGGTGGACGAGGTATACGAAGAAATATACAACCTCCTTGAATTTCAAAACTACGATGAAGATGGAAACTATGGCCCGATGTGTCACTTTTGTGACGAAGAAATCTGCCCGGACTTCAACTTTATTGTTGTTGACGATGTAAGGTACA
>JAQFYM010001690.1:0-30336 GCA_034694785.1 Agrenia bidenticulata | reverse complement strand
TAAATCAAAATCGCTCGATTAGTTTTGGAAATACCGATTTTTAAAGACTCGAACAATGGCCTGGGACACCCTGTATTTGGTCAAGCCTAACAAGCATATTCGCACCTTTTAAAATAAAAATAGCTCATGAATATACTATCAGGTCGGTTATCTAAGTATGTAAATCTACATAATTTAAGAGTAACCTTGTTATGATATAAATTACTGTGTTATAAATTTTAGCAATTAGGTCATGTCTGTATGAACTCATGTTGAGTCTAAAATATGATTCACTACAAACGCAAGGTTGGGTGTGCCAATATATGAAACTTTGTATGGGACTGTGTTCAAGTGATAATTGTGTGAAATTGATAACTTGGTAACTGATATTTAAATATTTAACTGTACAATTAGCTATGGCTAAAGCTCTTCCTATCCGTATGTAAATTACAAATATTTTCAAGCCAAAAGTACACACGGGAAATTTGCCGATTCAAACACTTGCTTAAATTACAAAAAAATGAGACTTAAGATTAAAAGTATCCGTAGCCTAACTTTAATCATCAAATAGATAGTATTGTACTAAGCCTAGGTATTTAAAGTGGATCGGAAGGCTCGTAAACTTCCAGAGGAAATTCCAACTCGAGAAGGAGACACAATTGGTTATCTTTTGGAAACTACAGCTGCCCGACATGGACAAACGATAAGTGAAAAACATATTTGATAAGGCCCACCTGTACAGATAGAGGTTGGCAGCCTGTAACTACCTGTACAGTCAATAGTAAGTGTATTGCTTGTGCTACTTTATTTTTTGTATGCAAACCCATGCAATATTTGTATCGGCTTATTTAAGGTATTTACAGAAGGGGAGATGAGATGGTAGGGAAGAGACTACCAGGTGTATCCAAGTATCTCTGTCGTTAAGCTGTAAATCATAAATTACTAATTGGATTATACAGGTACAATTCCCTTCTAATTGCCCAAGTAAATTACTCAAATATGTCAATAAAACCCTCATGAGTTCTATAATTTGTAATTGCATTATAAATACTGTCGCTAGGGTATTGTCAAGTCTGAAAGTGTGGTATGATGTGATCAAATTATGTGAATGTTGTTTAAACTGTGGACTGTTGATTGGAAGAGAGATATTGATTTTATAAATAAACTCCTTCTTCTTTTTGGAGAAATTGCTGCATTTCTTGCTCAAAGGTTATTTGGGTATAGTTATTATCTGTATGTAGGACTTGAGATTTTATCAGACTAGTTGGACGAGAGCCAGTATAAAAAACCTACTCCAAGCAGCTACTACAGGCCCGTTCGTTTGTACCAAATTTTGTTACTACAGGCAAATCTTCAAACGCTACAACCCCAACCTCCTTCAATCCGAATTTTCCAATTTTATAACTTTATCCACGAGTAGCATTTTAAATTAACGGTTTTGATCTTCTCGACCATACAGTTACCATAGAGGATGTCATATTGATTAGATTGAAATTGAATTTTCCCTTGTTTAAATATACGACCACTTCTGAATCTGTTGGCATACATGTCCTATTTAATTTTTTTTAATTTTCATTAATATATTTTGGTCAATATTTATAAATAAAATGAAAATCGAATCACTCGAGATTCCGTGAGTAGCATTTTAAAATGATGGTTTTGCTCTAAAAGAACATACTGTTACCATAGAGGATGTCATATTCAATAGGTTGAAATTAAGTTTCCCCTCGTTTAAATATACAACCACTTCTGAATCTATTGGCATCCATGTCCCATTTAATTTTTATAATTTTGTTTAACAGATTCTGGTCAATATTTAGAAAATTAATTTAAAATCGAATCACTCGATTTTCCGTGAGTAGCATTTTAAAATGAGGGTTTTCAGGAAATTTTTAACGAACCCACTAGGGTCAGCAATATACCACATTGGTAGACCAATTGAAAATTTTTATGAAAATTCCAAATCCAACATCTCGTGCAAGGGATGACAATTTTTCTGAATACGTTATGGTCCATTTTTCTGGTCGTGGTTTCATAGTCTGTCTAGCATGATTTTTATAAAACCCACTAGGGGCAACCCCTCCCACGGGTTATTCCATCGACAGAATTGGTAAATCTTCGAAGTTGAATTTTGGTTTGGGTGCAAGAAAGTGTGTACCAAATTACAGGATTCTAGGTCGTAAGTTATCAGAAACCCCCACCGGTTGATCGACCCCAACGGGTCAATCCTTAGTTTTATTTGTATAAAATGTTATGAGTAATCATGTTTTATCACTAAGAACCTATATGCAAAAATTCATCACTCAAAGTTAAACCCTATAGAAGTTATCAGAAACCCCCACCGGTTAATCGACCCCCATGGGTCATACTATCTACCAATTTGACCCATCTTCGAACTTAGCCTTTCTTTTGTTTCAAAGAGCCTGTGTGCAAAATTTGGTGACGCTAGGTTAACTATGTCGAGAGTTATAGGGTCCACAGACGGACGGACGAACGGACGGACAACGGTAATCATATAAGCCCTAACGAACTTATGCAACACTCAGTTCAGAGATATTATAATCTCAATAATATGACATTAGATTTGCCTGATGTGGGGCTTTCTTTCATTATTTTTGACAAGAGATTGGAAGGTTGACCCAGGGTCACCAGTGAGTTTAATGATCGCTCGTGCGATCCATACTAGGAGTAGACTTACTGCGTAGTCCAATTTTGATGTCCTCGAGAGCATTGTCTTAAGTCTGATGTGTTCTCAATCCAAATTTTAATGAGTTTCGTCCGAATCCAGCCTCACATTATTCTCTTTCCTATGAACAAGAAAGCCTTCAAAAGTTGTGCAGAGAGATTTTGGATCCTTAATGAAATTAAATTTCTTAACAAATCCTAGCCAAAAAGATCTGAGCTTAGTAATAAATATCAATGGCAACGTTTCCGTATCCTTTGAAGCAAGATTAATTTCCATGTAGTCATTCCTTCTAACTCCAAATAATCCTAATATTGTTTGTAGACATTAAACAATTGTGAAGATAAAAAAAGTTGGTCATGGTGTATTCCGTAGTTAGTATAATTAAATGCGTCACCCTGTAATCCAAGCCCATCTCTAGGAAATACAACCAAAGCATCGTTAAAAAAATTGTCTATGAAAATATTTTTGATAAACAAGACGCAAGCAAATCATATTATTAGCAAGTCACAAACGGAAAGAGTAAGTTTCCACGATTGTTAATCCAGCAACAATACCAGCTACTTTCCTTTGTTATGGGAAGAAATTACGCATCAGGTTTAGTCAAAACTCACAAGCGTGGCATTTACATAAAAGTGCATCGTCCACTACGTCCACTCTCAGATAGCAAAATTTCATCACCTTTTTCGCTGTATTTGGTACTGCTATTATATAAAGGCACGTGACGGTTTCAAGTTAGGATGAGTAATACGAGCGACTCGTAACTCGTATCATCGTATCGTATTTTAAAACTGGTTTCTGGCTTGGCTTTCAGTTTTGACTCATCCATTCTTGCAAAGAGGATGGATATGGAAATGGATACAAGAAACCACAAGAGTATGAACTACGAGTATTCGAATATCCGCATGATGAAATATGAAATCCTCATTTCAAAAACAACAGAATGAATAGATTCTATTGAATTATACTTACTAAGAAACTCGAACGGGTTGCAGATTACAGACGAAATACACATATCTAAGAATGTCGAGCAGGTTTTTTTAATACTTTCTTAGATTGCAAAGCTTAGTTGAGGCTCAAGTGAGTTTTAGCTTTGAAAATACTACGACTCCTTGCATCAGATTTTTATAATTATAAAGGCAGCCTCAGATACATGCAAGTTGATTAAAAAATATACGCTCAACCAGCTTGGTATCTTTCTCACACTCCATTCCCTATCATATCAAATGCTGTATAAACATAAACATTGCAAGTGCTCTATATGTGTATTTAAACTTTGGTCAGTGTGGTCATACGTAGTTAAATTTCCAGTGTATGAGGCTACTTACTACTACACAATGTATTATGTCGAGAGTAACGACTGCCTTGATCATTTTTGTCTATCAATTGGAGATGATAAACATCCCGTTCTTCGTGCTCCATCAATTCATTCAACACTCTGAAAGGGTGTTAGAGTGGATTAGAGCTAGAGTTATGCTCATGCAATTTGCAAATATTATAAATACAGACGAAACCAACAGCCATGCAGTCATTCCTTAAGAGAGAGTCTTCACATACTGAACTCTTCAAGCCAAACGTGCAAATATTGTTTACAAGCTGATAACTAGTACACACACAAGTGATTTACTATTGACTTCTACTGAAAATAACGGGCTGCCTATCGCTTTGTTTTTAATTGCAACTTGAGACTTAATAACAATTTTCGAAGAGATTATTGGAGAAAACACATCTAAAATAAAGTAAGTATTACATTCATCCATTTAACTCATAATCGTATCGTATCGTACATTTCCATTGCCAAAAAAGTTTCTCGGAATTTGACTAAATATTTTTTAATTTTTTTTTTACTTGTAGAATAAAAACAGCAAAATGAGAGGCACAACGACCCTCCTATTGCATTCCATAGACCCCGAGTCCTTAGACAGAATAGATGATTTAGACTCGCTTGACCCAGAATCCGAGGAGGATCAGGATGATTTGTACAAAGAGATGGACTCGGTGGAGTCAGACATTCCACACCGATACCGAATTCCAGACCAATACAACCAACCCGAATACAATCTGTCCAGTCGATCTCTTGCGAAAAATGCTGTTGAGGAAATAAATTCATTTCCTATTTCCGAACTCCTCAGACCTAGCTTATCATCATCCCCTCCATTGATTAAATCTCATTACCACGATGATCGCAAGGAAAGCTGCAGTAGTCCAACCCAGTTAAATGAAACTATGAGTCGGCTCATTCATAGTTACTCATCTTCACAATCAGACTCATTGAAAGAGAAGACCTTCACCTCGTCGGGATCAGGTTTACCATTGAGCCGAGTGAAGTCATGTCGAAATGGAATTTCATCTTCTGACAGATTCTCTGATGAAATTAATCTCGATGAAGCAACAAATCAACGAGGATTTGCCAGGTTTCTCCATACCATTGGGTTAACTGACAAACTGAGACAAAGCAAAGTCGATAAGAATCGATTTAATATACACAATCTACCACCTCAATTAAAGGAGGAACTTAAACAAATTTATGTGTACTAAACTAACTGATAGCATTATTTTTTATATATTATGGATATATTTTTGATTTTTGAACTATTTTTTTACGCTTGAAATAAAGCACGAGTTATCTTGTCCTGATGAATTCACACATATATTTTGCTGTTTTTACTACCAAGCCAAATAACTTGATTCATCTATATTTTTAAATTCACTATAATATAAAATTCATGTCATTTGAACTATTTTCTAGATTTCATAGTCACGGGTAAGAAAATGTAGCCTCACATCCAGCACAAATAAACAGACTTAGTTCTTCTTTTTCTTTGCAGCCTGTTGAGCAGGACTTAGACTTTCTTGATGTAGGTCCATCAATTGCTGTTGAATTTCTAATGAAGCTGGCGAATACCTACAATATTCCATTGAGAATTCACCCTTGCCCTGCGTCATTGATCTCAGTTCAGATGAAAATCCAAACATTTCATTTAACGGCACTTCAGCGGTTACGACAAACCAGCCATCGTTCGAATCTGTTCCAGAAATAATACCCTTCCTTCGGTTCAATTGTCCCATCACTACTCCCTGAAATTCTTCCGGAGAATTACTTTCAACTGACATAATCGGCTCCAGTACTTGCCAAGCCCCGAACTCATAAGCTGAAACGAGAAGAAAAATGAGTAAATGAAAGGGATCCAACATTACCAAATACCTACAGTTAAGATATTTAACTTTACCCTGTTTCATGGCTCCTTGAGCAGCAAGAATGAAAGAAATTTCATTGGAGTCTACCATGTGAGACGCTCCGTCGATTAACCGAAATTTAACACCAGAGACTTTGTTCCCTGTTAAATAGCCTTTCTCACACACCATTCGAAAACCTTTTTCTACATGAGGGATGAACTGTTTCGGGATATTTGTTCCCACTGTTTCATCCTGGAAAAGGATTTTGGTGTTCTCGTCTGGACCAAGTGGCTGTAAAAATAAGAACAATAAATTCCCTGTTTTGAACTTTACTCTGTAGTTACAAAACGGTTGTACGTAGTATATTACTTACCTCTACAACACCTACGACACGACCAAACTGACCTGACCCACCGCTTTGTTTCTTATGAAGGTAGTCAAACTCAACAGGTGCAACTAGTGACTCCCGGAATGATACTTTTGGTTTGCCCATTACGACTTCACAATTATATTCCCTCTCCATCCGCTACACGAAAATATTGATTAATACATCTTTAATAAAATATTTGTAAAAGAGGAATTGATTAGTCAACATATAATCTCTATTACCTGAGAATAAATTTCCAAATGTAGCTCACCCATACCAGATGCAATTGTTTCTTTATTATCCACATCATAAACAATATGATAAGTCGGATCTTCTTTCGTAAATCTCGCTACGGCTTTAGAGAACTTATCAATGTCTTGAGGATCTTTAGGTTTGATACTCATCGAAATGACGGGGTCAGGAACAAAAATAGACTCCATTGAGATCTGTAGATCTTTATTTGTTACGAAAGAGTCGCCGCTAGCACAGTCAACACCAAAAAGAGCACATATATCCCCTGCATATACTTCAGTCACATCTTCCATTTCGTTTGCATGCAGACGCACAAGCCGAGATATTTTAACCTTGAAAAGTAATCACAATTGTAAACTTTCAAAATTATATGCGATTCAGTTATTTTACCCACTTATAATTCAAGTAGTCAAAGTCTAGAGCCCTAGAGTACCTTTTTGTTATTTCTAGTATTGTAAATGCTGTCTCCTTTCTTAAGCATTCCTTGATACACACGGACGTACGTAAGTTGTCCGAATCTTCCGGCTTCTAATTTAAACGCTAATCCGCAAAACGGCTTCTTGTTGGTTCGCTCGGGATTCATTACAATTCGAGTTTTGTCCTCGCTATAAAATAAAAAAAACATTTTAGACCTATTAACAAACTTAAGACATATTTTGATCGCATTTTACTATATAATTTAACTTACACATTATTTTTCGTTTCGTGTGAAAAGGCATAATTTTGAACTTGAGAGGGATTTGGCATGTACTCTATTACCGCATCCAACAACGGCTGAACACCTTTATTTTTTAAAGCAGATCCTAGAAGAACTGGAGTGAATTCACGCTTTAAAGTAGCACGACGTATAGCATCTATAAAAAATTCATGAATTTAGTAAAACAAAAAAAACATAATTATAAAATTATAATATATTCTAACCTTTCAATTCCTTTGATGTAGGTTGTCTTTCTTCTAAAAATATTTCTCCCAAATGCTCATCAACATTGGAAACATGTTCTATCAGTTCCTGATAATAATCCTCTGTCTGCTGCCTCATATCTTTAGGAATCTCCTCCTCCCTTATGAGATTGCTAAAAAAACATCAACACATGTATTAGTCACAAAGCATAAGCAAAAGCATTATCATGCTTCTTTCAATTTCTTAAATAACAGGTATACCCAAAATCTCCTTCAAAGTATAATGCCTTTCTATCCACGATGTCTACAATGCCAGCAAAATTCGACTCCAGTCCAATAGGTAGATGAAGAAGTGCAGCGTTGTGCTTCAACTTTGATCTCAATTGACCCAAGACTCTGACAGGATTGGCTGACATCCGATCCAGCTTGTTAATAAAAGCCAGACAAGGTACATTATATCTTTTCATTTGTCGATTCACCGTCAGCGTTTGACTCTGGACTCCTCCAACAGCACAAAGAACAAGAACGGCCCCGTCAAGAACTCTCAGCGCTCGCTCGACCTCCACGGTGAAATCTACGTGACCTGGGGTGTCAATGATATTGATATTATGATCCTTCCATACTGAATAAGTTGCCGCAGACTGGATCGTGATCCCACGTTGCCTTTCCAATTCCATGGAGTCCATTGTAGCTCCTACGCTGTCTTTCCCTTTGACCTAAACAAGAATTCGGATTTTAAACGTTAATTGAATCCTTCACTGTTCTTCGATTTGTGTACATGGCCGTTTTTAAGATTCAGCCCATCCTTACCTCGTGCATCTCATCAATCCTTCCCGTATAATAAAGAATCCTCTCCGTCACCGTCGTCTTCCCACTATCGATATGGGCGGAGATTCCAATGTTCCTAATTTTATCCAGGTCATAGTGCTTTCCGGGATTAGTGTTCCTCGCTGGATTTGCATAAGAACGAGAAAAGTTCCAAAGCAATTTTAGGTTTCTAACTGACGAGTCCAAAGAGGAACCGTTTGAGATGAGAGATGAACTCCACCGATTTACTATTCGGTACAACATTATAAGGTTTTAATTTTTCTAAATGACTAGAGCAATATGATAATGTTACTACGGTGGAGACGGTATATTTTCGAAATTAACTAACTCCACAGACAGTTAACTAATTGGAGAATTTACTCACGCTGCCGGGGAGTAAGGGGAAGAACTGATATGGATTCCCGCCTGGCTTATGCAACCCGTTGGGGTATCGTAATTCCTTCTTACTAATGCTGTTTCGCATTTCTCAACACTTTCCTATATAACAGGTCAAAGTTTAATTGCTAAAATGTAAAGTATAACAGTTCAGAGATGTAGGAAGAAATAAAATAATTTACATAGTCAAATGTGAATAACTATAACAAGCGCCAAGCGCGCGCCCTATCGCAATTTATTTATGACATCTGTCAAGAATCGCCTCACGAAGGATTCCCCGCGGGGAATCCCTTCCAAGAAAAGATGTGTCATGCGGTCTGACGTAATAGAAATGCGACAGGTGCCTATGACGTAAATTGACCGCGTGTCAGTATTAGAGGTAAGCGCGACGTCAGTAGATATTTGGCTATGAATGAGTCATCGGGGAATACTCTAAATCAATTAGTAAATGCAATTAAGGATTTGAATCGTGTTGAATTAATTTTGATGAGCAGAGTCGTTTGAAACAATCATTAAAATTGATCAGTAAAGTAATCGTATGTCTATTTTGGAGTTCAATCAATTTCTTAAAATCAAATAATCATAAGACATTAGAGGATATCAAGGGTTTTTATTTAAAATCTTAAATTATATGTGTTGCCAAAATTTAAATCTTAGACTAATTGTTAATTATCACTAAAAATCTGTGCGTTACTTAAGAAATCACAAGGGAGAATACATTGCTTGGATATGTGGACTTGTTTTTTTTAATAAATTGAGAGACCTCAGGGTTCCTACAAACTTTCTTATTCATACCTTCAACTTTCTTAGACCGTCTTGTCCTTAAATTTGAAAAAATTATCTTGAAGAGTAAAGTTGATAAAAATTTCAGAAACTATTTGTTTTACCATTTACTCATGGCAGACATATAATTATTTACATATACTGTTACAGGTATTATTACGAACATTATTATTACTCATTTGGAAAGATGGAGGTTGGAGTCTTGAGAAGTCATATTATTGCAATCAACCACACCCCCTGAACTATTACATTCAAATGCACGTGTAGACTAGGTAGACTTTTCCTTTTTACTTTCACAGCAGGGCCCTTTCTTTGGTGCAATGTACGCCGAGTAGAAAAACTGAGCAAATAGTATCAAGTAGGATCCGTACATTGCCAAGGCCAGTTGGATATTTTGCACCTTCCGGGCACATGGAACTCCTTGAGCTACGGAGTACAAAACAAAATTCAATATCAAAAGAAAACACAGCTCATAAAAAGGAAAGTATTCACGGTCGAATCATAACCACAATATATTTTGAACCTACCGATAATGTATAAGCTATAAGAATTCAGTACAACTCCCATAATCATCTGGGTCAGTTGGAGAGTAGTTATTCCCATTGAGAGGCCTTTGTGAACTCGGAAGCCCATTGCCTGAAGAACATTCAATCACATTCTCCGTATTTATTTTTATGGAACATAGGTTTTCAAAACTTCAGCAGAGAAAGTAGAAGGGTAAATAAGCTTACCGTAAGTGCGTAGTACGTGTACATCACAGCATGTATGAAGTAATTCATGACCTGAATAATTATAAAAGTGTCATTCAATCATAAGGCATCAATCGGAAAATAATACAATCCTGACATCCTTTTCCTTTCAAATGCGGTTAGCAATAGAAAGGTAAGGTTGAATGTATTAGAGAAATAATGGCATTATGAATTTCATTAGAATGAACTCACAATAAACCATCTGTGACACGGGTCGAGGTATTCGTAGCTTGTCCATGTGTATATCATAACCTGAAATTCATAAAAAGACGAGGGGTCAATACATTCTTAGCATTTCGATAGCTATAGGCAACCCAGTACATACCGTTGCGTGGTGGAACCTGAAATTCATAAAAAGACGAGGGGTTAATACATTCCTAGCATTTCGATAGCTCTAGACAACATTGAGAGTTTAAGGAAAGTCGAGCAATCAAAGGGAATAAAATATTTATATCGGCTTAAAATTTAATGAAGTCAGTTTATCTTCCCCTAAGCGTCCTCATATATGGAAAGACAATTGATCCAAAGCTGTTTATACTTCTAAATGCTAACTTGTATCGATTTTATCGTCTCTTTGACTTGTAGACAGTCAGGTAGGAAAACATTGTGTGTATTTCTCTTGAAAATAATTTATATTGCCACACAATAAATATCAACTCAATATTGCCTATGCTATTTTACTATTTGGGAGTTTGCAGAAATAATTCCGACAACAAATAAAGGGTTGAAGGTAAAAAGAGGTAGGTGGGACAAGGTAAACCTCTCCAATTCAAAGACCAAAGGATAGCCAGTAATTTGAATTGATTTCATCTGTCCATTTCACTTACCAGTGTAAGAATATCAAAGGCCTTTTTCGTAAAACTATGAATCCCGTATCTCCCAGTTCAACCACTTTGGAGAAAGTTCCCACCAGAGACCAAAATGCTGAGGCTTGGTTATACCCTTCCCTGTAAATAATATTAAAGAAACAAGAGCCAAAAATAGCCATAAGTAAAGCTGTCTAGTCTTTTAATCTATTAAACACGAAGGATGGAGGGAAAGGGATTTGGAATCATTGGTGAAAGTCTGACTTTCCCCGGTGGCTCCTCTCGCCGCATAAAGGCAGCCCAGTGGAAGGGAATCATGAGCCAGGCTTAAAAAATAAACTAGGAATTGTATAATATATTGGTGTTTGTGATGTCAGCAGCAATTAGGGATTTAGCTCCTTCTTGGGAAGGATAAGCTTATTATGTTATTAGGTGTGTTGTGCAGTGAGAATATTGCAGAAATGTAAAAATGCACAGAAGGAACCCACCGAGAGCAAGTAATGCGGTACAACCCAGTAGAAATCGATCGATCGAGCAGTTGATGCACCACTTCTGGTATCGAACGCATGAAACCGGCCAGGGAGAAAGCTGGAATGTATATGCATAGACAGATATATATGTGGGAACTATTTGTAGCATATTATACAATTCTTAATGTATGCAGTGCATATACATAAGATTTAGCTTTTAACCTGCAAGAAGCAAGTTCCATATGACCATCAGCTTATTTAGCTTGTAAGGTTGTCGACGTTTCATGTAGATTTGGCCAATGAATATACTCATGACATAAATGAAGCAGAAATGGACCGGCAGTTTCCAGTGGGTTCCGAGCCATATCCTCCACTCGTGGAAGTTGATGCTCTTTTCGAAATCCCAGATTTCCATGTATGAAGGGGAGGCGACAGGGTCAGGGAAGATGTTCTGATATGAAGGCACAAGAGAATAAGGTTAAGACTTTTAGTTAGAATTTCTAATCGTTCCAAAGAATATTTAATACTTTTTACAAACCTGTTTCCCAATGAACCCGTCTGGAGGATCAAATTCGAGGAAGTTCATGTCCTTATGTTTAGGGATAGGCACTACTGCTCCAGCTTGTCGCAGTTGTTCCATTTGTTACAGTGGTGGTGGTAGAGAGTGGAGCCTTTTGTTTTAGAAATGATCCTGGAGAATATGTACACAGATTTTGGAGATTTTAATAGGAATGTCTGGTCCTCTGGATTCTTGGTCTGGTCCTGTTCAAATCAAGAGCAAGACTGACTCTCCAGGTTTTGGTTTGAGCTCTTGCTTTCTAGGATGGCTTATGTTGCCTACGGGTGGATGAAAATGGGTGGCAGGTGGACTAGTTACTTTCCACAACTTTCACTGTACATCATCAAATTCCTAGAGCAGGGCAATCTACTATCTATGTAGAGTGGCACATCCTTCCATATGTCTAAGCTGGATCAAATTGTACAAGTAAATGGAATGGAAATAAATCATCTAGACATTACAGCATATCTAGAACTGAATGAATATTTCAATACATTTTCAATTGTATTAAACTTTATAAAAAACAACCAAACAGCCACTCTGGTAGTTATGGCATATCTTTATCCTCGGAGTCCTCCAGGAGCAGATTAAAGTATAAACCAACCCGGGTGATGAACAGACATAAAAAGTCAGTTTTTTTTCTTGCTTTCTTACCCTAAGCTTCCATGCACATGACATTACATTTGACTGTAGTCTCTGAATTTCAACTCAGGGGTCATTGTGCCCAACTTCCAGCTCCAACGAGTGAATTAGTAAGTTCGTATAGAGACTGCACTCTGCCAAGAGATATTTATTGTAGCATACGTTTATTCTTACGGATATTATAATAATAATAACGCTAGGTTGTACAGATAATCTTAGAGAAACGGAAGTTGTGACTCTCTCGCTTAGACCCCGAAATTTCCCAATCTGGGAACATCTGAAAAGACAATCTCCGCTCCTGGTTTGTATTGCTCAAAGATTATGATCTACAAATGAAAACATGATGAAATTCAATGTTTACATGAAATATTCATCGGTACTTAAGGACAGCAGAGCTTACGGTATTCGTTCCTTGGACAAGGAGAGGTGCAGGCACATACAATGTATGAGGGGGGCCCACTTTAAAATATCGCCCCAGGTTGAACCCATTTACAAACACGATTCCCTTATGCCAAGCTGCCATATTCAGCCAGGTATCTGCTCGTGTCTGGACTTGAAAGGTTGACTGAATAAGAACAGGCCCTTGTAAATTGGTGTTCTCACTTATGTTCTTCCATCCATTTAGGCTTTAAATAAATAATGAGCTCTTTTGAATTTCCTATTTCTCACGTCTCTGTCAGAGCTGCTAACATTGAACTATTACCTTTGAACCCATTGAGATGTGAATTCCAAGGCCATCGTTTCAATCTCTGATACAACTTGTCCATTGATTGAAATGTTCCCTTCATGAAGACCCTTTTGGTATTCAAAATCATCCGGACTTCCGAAGTTTACACGACCGGCATTCTCAACAAGTAAATCTATATTTTTAATGGATTCTGGGCTTAGGTCTAGTGTCAATTTCTGCTCGGTTCTCGTCCAGTAGCCGAAATCATTTATGAGTTGGGCTGCTCCATTCGGTGGGTTACTTTTCACCTCTCCGTCTACAATTAAAGTGGCCATGTCACGGGCTCTTCCAATCTAGATTTTTAAATCATATTTTATTGGGAGAAATTAAAAATTAAAAACGTTTGAAAATTGTTAAACACTTTTAACTGAACTAATACAAGTTAAAGTATCGATCGAGTAAGTATTTTCTCATACCTGAACGGTAGTACCATTTCCAACCAACTGTTTAATTCTGTAAAGTATGTAACCGTAACTTTGTCCACTGTCACCATTCATTGGTAGACTTTCCATTGACACGGTTCGGTTAAATATGAATTTGGAACTTGCTGGTATTTGCTCAATTATGTCATCATAGCTTAAGTAGGATTGAAGGGTGACATTTGGGTAAGCTGTTTTTGTTGTTTCAATTGGCATCTCAGGACGCTGTAACTGAACGATAGAATATTTCTCTGTAAGATTCCGCAGAATGTAGTACTTTTCTGTGTAGTCCCCAGCTTCCGTTAGTGGAGCATCGTAATCTAATGTATAAATATCAGATTAATGAAACTTAATCCAACGGTGATGAATAAAACGTATTAGCTTCATCTTACCATAACTGGAGACGTCGGGAGCGTAACTAGGAAAGAAGTCAATAACATTTGCTCCAGCGAGGAACCCGAAACTTGTCCCTCCGATAAACATGTAGAAATTCACGGACCCATTATACACTCCGAGAATCGTGTCTAAATTGTCTTGAAATACTATGCAAACCATCAATAGGTTAGTGTCAATTTTATTGATACATAAGGTCATCTGCATTTGAGAAACCAATATTTTTCCAACCTGAAGTAGGACGGGAATTATGCATCGGTTCGAACCAATGATCAAACCATCCACTGTAATTAGAATTGGTCCCATGTATTTATTAATCATTAAAAGGTATATAATCTAATTTCTATTACCTCCAATACTCCATTACCAATATGGGCTTATCTGGCTGAAGGGCAATTAAAGCATTTAATTGTCCTTCAGCATCATCGTAAAAGTTTGCCGATTGTAAAACTCCTGGCAGAGCACCTTTATCTGCAGCAGTTAAGGGGGAGTCAGAGGTCACAAACAACTCGTTAATTTCATTGCTTTCTAAAAGGGATTTGAGATATTCAAGATGGGCCTTGTCCTCTGTTCCAAATGCACCATATTCATTTTCAATCTATTACGAGCCATACGAATAAGAGGATTTTGATTTGCTCTGTTCAAATTTAATTGATAAGCATGGGAGAACAAATACCTGGACCATAACTATAGGACCTCCGTTGGACCAGGTCAAGTCCTTCACGAGAGGGAGAAGAACATCAAAATAAATTTTGGCCCTCGCTTCGTACGGAGCATTGGAAACTCGAACCTTCAAATTGGGATCCCTCACAAGCCAACTTGGCAGTCCATTTATTTTGTTTAAGAAACTTGAATGTTAAATATTTTGGATCTCAAAAAACTTATTAGTCATTCAATCGTTTAATTCACAGCAGTGTAGCAGTTTAGGAGGAAATATGAGATATTAACTAATACTAATTCATACTTCACCCAGAAATAGTAATTGAAACTACGTAATCAAATCAAATCTAACCTCCAAACTCCCATTCACTACAAATGAAGGGTCCAGGTCGAAAAATAACAAGAAGATCTTCATCTTGAGCCAGTTTAATCCACTTTCGAAGATCAAGGAAGCTCGACATGTCAAAGGTTCCATTTCCGAAGTCAAAAACTCCCCGTTGCGGTTCATGAAGATTCCAAGGAACGTAAGTCTCCAGGGTGTTTGCTCCGGAAGCTCTAAGCTTGCGAAGTCTGTCTCTCCAGTAGTCTGGGTGTATACGGAAGTAATGCATCGCCCCTGAGATGATTCGGATTGGCTTTCCATTCAACCTACAGAATAGAAATCAAAGATCAAAAATAGAAGCCCCATAACCATAATGTCCCCTTTCCATAATAATTAGCCTTTTCAAAAGTAATTACATGAATCCACCGGTCTCCGGCATGAGGCCAGATGCCCGGCTATCGCTATCATAATATTCGTAGACAGTTGGAAGCTCCTGCTTGTGGGAAGCATCTTTCCCTTGTCCAAATGAGATCCCAGCCTGTATTTAAAAAATTCTTATATTTACATTGTAGATGAAGCTCTAAATAATATATTAACATAACTAACCAGTGTATTGACCAAGAGAAAGATTAGGATCTTCATGTTCTTGCAAGATAGTTTCAGAACAGTGTACTGAAATGAATACTTTGGTCGAATGGGGCACAGAAAACGAAATGTAGTCTGGGTAGTAACGATCATTTGCTGTACATAATAATGTGCCGATTTGCGTCATGATTATATTATCAATAAAAATAAATGATAATGCTTCTTCAAACTCTTGCCAATTCAATCTTATCAGCTACAAACAATACAGATACCCTCAATTGCTTGACACCTCATCGTAAAGTAAATTCTCACATGTAAATGAGCACAAAAACCTCGAAGACGAATATAGGCCCGGCATTTCGTTCTGGGACATCAAGTAATTGAAATTGCTCAGAAAAATATTAATCCCAATTATTCTAATACTTTATTTGATTATGGTTACTGATATCATGTGTGGAACTTTTTTACATTTATGTTACAGATTTCATGTTTGCACAAAATACAGCTTTAGAATAGGATTGAATGTATTGGTTTAGCATAAAAAAATACATGACAATGGACAGATCGGGAACATTATTTATGAATTGAAGTCTGATTTTTTAATCGTCCCCTCGAGAAGCGTACCTGATCGCTCGGAAGTTTTTCGCATCTTGGCCAAGGTTATGGAAGCTGCGGGAGCTGGGTTTTCGAAAAGTGGACTTTGTTGGAAAGGTCATAGTTGAAGGTCCCAGGTCAGGAGGGATCAGATTCTTGCACTTGGAACACTTTCCGCAGAGCTGGGTAGAAGCTTGGCTATTCATATTCCGTCTGCTGTTGAGATTCATACTGGATGAAGCAGGCATGACCATAGCGGGATTCGTTCCATTCAGGCTCATAGCGCTCATGGTGCTGTTAAGTTTGTTAACAGGATATCCATTGGGAAGATGACGTTTAATTTCCATTCCTTGTCCTAACTGAGTTCGAAGTGGATGATTTTGCATTCTCTGAGGCAGATTTTGTTGCATTTGTGTCTGATTCTGATTTGGTCGCATGTGGGAGGGGAGTACGTGACGACCGAACTTAATTTGACTGTCGCCCCTTTTTGGAAGTCCTCTCCATTTAACGGTTTTGGGTTTGGACTATTTAAAAAAAATATGCATTCTAACTTAATTTTAACAAATCAAAGATATGATTTATGCAAATCAGGGTACCACAGTTTGTACTAAAGATGAATCTTGTGGCTCACTAACGGCTGTACCATCTTCAGCGTTTGATTCAGGATGGTCTCCAGACTGACCAGTGGATTGAGCTTTTCCATTAGACAATTTCTGTTCCGAAGTTGCAGTACCTTCTTGAGGTTGAGCTTCTTGGTAATCTGCTGATCCTCCATCGCCCGTCGGTTGTGGCCCATTGTGATTTTGGGGCTCCAAGAAGGAAGTTTCGAAGTTGGTATTTCCTCCCATAACCGCATTTGCAGCCTCCTGGCCTACTTGGATGGTGAAATTAGAGCCATCTTCCCCTTGGTACCAATCCCCTTGCTGAGCTTGGGATGCCCATTGACTTAATCCATGATTTGGACAATTTGCCTGGTGTTGGCGATTGTGACTCTTCCACGATGCATTCTGACTTCCCGTCATGATGTTACCATTTTGATTAGCGCTCGGGCCTTGGACGCCACTCAAGAAGCTAAACTTCCCATACTCGCTATTTGAAGTCCCTCGGGGATTTCCAAAACTGTAGTAGTTCATATTACTTGGTTCTCACCTCGTGAAATGATCGGATATCAAAAGTATTCCAATAACTTTGAGCGATTATCGTAATCTAGTCAGTTTTTATTTATTTCGTATGATGCTTTCTTTCGATGGTTCATGTTTCAAATCCAGAATCTGGAAGCTTATCGATAAAACATGCATGATGTGAGATGCTTCTATGGCAACATGCTCTGACTCATCTAATTACCCACGAGTCAACCACGAAAAATAAGCTACGTATAATGTACTTGGCTTGCATGCATTTTAATTTTTGTTGGCTATACTACGCTAAGCATACAAACGGAATCAATCAAATAAAGAGAGGTATTTCGAAATCTAGAGATTTCCCGAAATACTCTCTCCCCAATGTTTCATGATTTTTCTGTAGCTACTAGCCTAAATTCTGCGAACTAAAAAAAGTCAATAAAGCCGCGTAAATTTAAATCTTGTGAATTGTCCCAATCCTTTGCCACGTATGCTGGGTTACTTTTGACAGGTTCCATATTTCGAAATAAGTTCAATCGACAAGTGTAAAGATAAGTGGATATCGAATCGTTGATAAGAAGCCTAAAGCTACATCTAAATCCAAAGAAATGTCCACCGTGGAAGAGATAACTCCACCCCCAAAGCTGAACAAATGGGACGGATCGGCTGTAAAAAATGCTCTCGATGATGCGGTTCGAGATATTTTGATTAAAAAGCTGAATTTCGCCGAAAATTTCGCACTGGTCGATGGGCGATTAGCAATTTGCAGTGTTGCTGTTGGAATTGCAATGCTGGCTCTCCTGTGGGATTATCTTTACCCTTTCCCTCAATCACGGTACGCATTTTTTTTATCGTGGCTTCTAAGAATTATTTTTTAATTCCAAGCTGTCAAGACTTGGATGATCTTATACAAGAATTATTTACATTTTGTTTTTACAGACCCGTGCTACTTCTATGTGTCTCCGCATACTTTGTGATGATGGGAGTTCTAACCGTTTATACTGCATACATGGAGAAAGGGATTTTTGCTGTGGCTGTTCAGAACGATTCGGCTGGTCTTGACCCTGAACTTCAATGGGAAGCAAGTTCCTACATGAAAAGGTAAATGTCTGAATATACTGAACATTTTTAGTGTCCCGCAGTTCCGCTCTAATTAATAATGACTGATTGAATTCTAGGTTCGATGACATGTATACCCTCAGTTTGAGTTGCTTTAAAGGAAAGAACGGTGTAGAAAAAACGGCCCAATTCGAAAAGTCTGTAGCCAATTTCTTTGACACTGAGGGGAACCTTCTCTTAGATCTTCTAGAGCCCGAGGTTGTTAAACTACATTCGAATATTGTTTCTGGAAAGAAAGAGAAGTAATCTGTTCCTTGATTACATATCTGAGGATAAACCTGTATGACTGTATGAATACAGTCTGATGTGTGTCTGTATCCAAGCTTTGATAATAAACTTTCAATTACAAAATAAACGAATCCATAATATACAACCGATCGACCAAATTGTATTCTGAATTGCATGCAATCTTCTAATTCAATATATTTCAAGTAGAAGATTTTGCTAGAATATCTCGGCATCTTCAATTCATAATCCTACCGAATTTCTCTGAGAAACAACTGGTACTTCCTTCATCGTGAGCTTCTTTAAAATCATACTTCGCCGTAGGGATCAGTTTGTATTTAAACTATCGACTGTGTAATTAAGATAAACAAATCGCTTGACAATAATTATACGGCAATACAAGCGTAGAAAGCTTTGCCCGTTGGGCCGTTTTAAAACTTGCACTCACCCAAACCTACATTCAATTCACAACAATAGGAGAAAGTACCCATGCATGCTTTCATCACATAAAGCAAAATCTGTGAAACTGAATGACCCCTAACGAATGATGCTCTTCTGTGTAGCAATCATCTCGATAGATATGTAACAATTTACTGCTTTCCACAACGGAACCAATTTTATTTCCTCCTCGGTCTGGTCTGTTGAGATCTGGTTTTCGTATTAGAAGAGTACTAACTTCTTTTTTTCAATGAAAACATCTCTACAAACCAATGCAATGTAATGCTCCTACAGGCTACAGGTACACAAGGTCTTTCGTTTTTGTACTATTTAATAGTATCACAATACAATACTACTATATACTATCAGAGCATTCTTAAATAATGATGTGAGAGATGATCCGACAACTTTTTTCTTCTCAAAATCTCAGCATCAACTTTACTGTAATTTACTTGCCCACAGCACACAGAAGTCCCATTATGGTATGATCATGCAATACGAATACACTTCAAATCTGTGGGAACATCATCCATTTGTTACAAGAAATTGAAAAGAATATTTCAGGGGATTCTATCAATTTCAAGGCATTCTGAGCATCCTCACGCTCGTCCCCCGTTTGCTATCAAAATCTCATACAATTAATAATATCAACATTTGCATGCACGCACAAGAGGTTCGTTACAACACTACGTCAAATAAAATAAAAATTATAAGAATATGTATCCGCCGTGTTCAGTTCTTACAACAGTGGGGATGACTCTGGTTTTAAAAAAAACTTTAAAAAAACCATCCAACCTCCTTCCTCTGAAAATCACACCTTAACATTTTGTAGAAATTAGGACATGAAAACATTCGAGGCGGACAGGACGTGTCGAGATATGGCAGGAGTAATTAGAAAAATAATGACAGATGTGCGGAACAAGGCCCTGATTGTCTTTCTCATAGTCCTCGATTCTATGCCTATGCAGTTCTAGAATCTACCCTCTTCGACGCGACAGGGATGATGACAATCTAGCATATTGCGTGAGATGAGAGAAATGGCCACGATGGACATGGACACACAGACAGACGAGCAGTTCAGAAGACTATATTATTCCAAACCAGGGTTATGTACAATAATACACACCTCTCTCTGTATAATAATAAGCACAAAAGCTCCGTAAGAAATGAAGACGAAATGAAACAAGTCTGCAAATCTGTAAAATTACGTATAAATAGAGATTTACATCATAATAGAACAAAAGAGACAATGAAGAACAGGTGAATCCGTCCATATAATATCCCAAGCTGTGCTTTATACATTTACACCATTAAAGCCCTGGAGGGTACATCTCACCAAGAAGAACCGTCGTCATCAACAAAGTTGATCCAACCGATTCACCTGTTACCGTAGTCGTATAGTATTCATCATCATTACTTCGGGTATAGTATTAACAAGTGTCTGAGTTGAGGAGAGCTGTGACCGATACGAATTCCTTTACACAAGGATTTAAATGTATAGGAAACGCATCCCTCTGATTAGAAACAAGAAATGCTGACAAAATATTTCATTCTTATTTTAAAAGGGGAAGGGGCTTGAGCTCGATTGGGCTTAGAACTTTCCGAGCTGTAAACCATTTAAAGGGATGAGTTAAATACTCTAAGTTAATTATAAATTCATATAGCATACCGGATCATGAATATTTTTCCCATATCCATATAATATCCCAATTCCTATTCATTCAAATTTCAATGGAGGAAGGAACATCTCCCTCGGGGTTTATCTAGCGGAAAGCCTCTCTTGTTCATAGAAATGGATGTGACTTTTTTTGGGGAATAATACGATTCTAAATACTACAGACTCCAAGAGTGTGTTTTAATGTGGGTATCTCTATCTCTAAATGTATGTGATACATGTGGATGGACCAGTGGAATCGGTTTTATCATAAAGAGAGAAAAATATTGAGGGATTAGGGATGTTACGAGTAGAGGTGGATTTTTTTGGATATAATTTCCAGCTCTGAATGTTGGGGGAAAGGGTTGTAATATTTGTAGTTAGTGAGGTTCATAGTTTCACTGCATGGGTGATGATGGTGGTTGGTTTGGTTTGGTTTGTTCTATTCAGTTAATCCTAATCCTTCTGAAAAGTCTATCTCCCTTCTATGTATGTATTTGGATGATGGGACTCTACACAGCACAGGTAGGAGAGAAGACAGGTAAAGCTGATGCAGTTTTGACATAAGAGTTTCAGTTAGGGCTTAGCAGGTGTGAGTGACCGAGCATAACTTGGCTCTGCTTTAAAGACGTTGTATACCTTTCTTATATACCTTTACCTTACCCCAGGTAAAAAGTTTAACTTTTAAGAGTTTTTTTTGCTACAACTTCCAACTTGACTTTATACATGGAATAAAGATATAATGCAGTGTGTACTATTGTGTATTGACTAGTAGGAGAGTAGAGACTAGAAGTACAGAAGAATCAACAACCACCACCACCACCAGACCATGCAGGGTTGGTTAGGTTTCAAAGTTTTTAAGACGTGGATATATTCATTTGGACTGTTGTTCAGGACAGAAGGAGTAGTTTTTTAAAACTTTTTTATTATATAGTAGTAGGGCACATTTCACCTTGTGCCTTCTGGCTGGTGCTTTTTCTATATACTCTATCTCATTCCTTGTGGTCTACCTGCCTTCAGTCTACAAGAGTCTACGTTATTATTGGTAATAGCTAATAAGACTTACAACCAAGGTTCCTGTTGGTAGTATTGAGCAGAGGACCGGATTGTAAGTTTGGTGGACTGTAAAGAAGCCCCTCGAATTCCGTCCAGTCCCGTAATCATTCACAGTCAAGAGCCAGCAGATTTTCATAAGGTTTAGCCGTCAAGTCAGCTCAGAGTTTCGTACATGTGGAATATGGCGTCCTAAATACAGAGTTGATTTTCAAAGTTCGAAAATGCTCGGGACTAACGGATTTTTTGAATGTGAGTGCTTCTTAATATTATTGGAGTTATGAATTTAGCTGTAAGATTTTTTAAATAATCGGCTGGAGATCAAGGGGTGTAAGATTGTGTGTTAAGATACTTGTGATAGTTGTGAATTAAATTGAGGGTGGTGACAAGTGATTGAAAGCATCATGTGTCATGCGATGGGATAAACACGTATTGGTCAAAGCTGAAATTGGAAGTGAATGATGGCTTGAAGAGTTGAACTTTGATTGATTCTTTGTAACCCCCACGGACTGCGTGTTCTTTGATCATTATTGATGTCAGAGTTAATGGATTTGGATAAGTATTCAAGACTCAAGGAAGCAAGATATTATTGATTGTGTGTGTCCAGTGATTTACAAAGTTCTAAGGAATTATCAACGTTGGACTTAATTGTTTTATGATAGTTGATGGAAAATTGAAATGGGTTGTATGGGGATGATTGTTTGGAACCAAGTGGCATCTGTCATTTCTATAGATTGCGGATCTAAAGAGCTTTCTGTGGCAAATATCAATTAGCTTTCCGAGGCAATTCATCTACGCCTACTTCCACTATCTTCCTCATGTTTAGTGTTTTTAATTTTGAACGCAAATTTCATCGTCACATGTTGAACCCAAACTGTTGAGTGGGTTCACAAAAATTTCCAAGGGGATGATCGGAACTATCTGTTGATCCATTGGTAAGAAAAATTTTGTTAAATTTTCAATGAAAAAATTACACTTTGTAGTAGAAATGGAAGTTGAACAATACTTGTATGGAATGGCAGGAGAATATTCAAGAATTTCTAAGAACCACCATGTCTGCTTTTGCTGATAAATGTGAAATGAAACGTGTAGACAAGGGCTTTGTTACTTGTTAATGAAATCATGTAATTTCTTAACAAGACAAGGCATAAACTTCCAATGGTTTTTTTTCTCTATTTAATAACTCACCTTTCCCTGTGGGCACTCAGGAAAGATAAAGAACTTTGACAACCATTAAACTCTAAAATCCTTTTACAATTACAATCACCTATTACAAAAAGACATAATTTGAATCCTAACACCAAATGCTGATTTTTTCCTTCATACATCATACAACACTAACTAGAGCTATACAGATCCTTCATAAATATAAAATGTTGTTTTCGTTCGTATCATCTCTCAGGAACAACCCGACGTAGCCCAAGAAACTTCCTTATCTAAACCTGAGAGGAATGTTATTTAAGTGTTTAAAGTATTATAGCTTTCTCCCCCATGAGCTAAGCTTAGCTTGCGACAAAAATTCTTATCCTAAAATTCCGAATCCCACAATGAAAACAATTTTTTAGATCTTCTCTAAGCTATTATAGTCCGCATCTAATTGTAGTAATTCCGAAGCACCGGAGCTGACAATTAGCAATAAAACGAACATCTTCCATTACCCTACCACATACTATACCCATTACCTGTCAAGACGTGTGATCTTATGATGTGGTTTTATGCATTCCTCTCCATTTAACACCCCTGCACTGTTACAGAAAACAAACGGTCCTGTCTCATTCACCTAAAGTATGAATTTCAAAACACCAAAAAAGTCTTAGTCACACAAAATACGATACCATAAGAAAATTTAAAAAATAATTTTTAAGGAAACGGAAGGAAATGGAAGGTAAAGGAGTTTAAAATGTTGAAAAAATTCAAAAGTAGAGGGAGAAGGATTTTTAATTTAAAAAGTGTGTAGCTTCTATAGTAACCTTCTAAAATAACATATGCCTTTACATTTGACATGCCTCACAGGTAAGAGTCTTAAGACAAAATATCGTTACGGAAACTCGCTCAAGCCGAACGTTTCAAAAGTTTTGGCTTCCAGGTTGTACTCCGATGCTTGAGTTTAGCTCATTGTTAGAATCATAGAATGTCGGGATTAGTAGCTTGTAGAAGCATTGGAATTGGCTTATGTTTGTTGAACTATTCTGCAATCTTATACATAACTTAACCCTTAACTTCAAGACTTGAAGGATAGAGCTACTCCTTTAAGACTTCTTGCCTTCTAGTTCAATTTCATGCACTTGGATGACTTCCTCAGTTTGCTATATTAATGCATAATGCCATCACAGCGGTTGTATTACTGTCAGCTCCTGTGCTGTGTGCAAAATAAATCCATCTGTCCGTGTTTGCGAATTTCCATATAATATTTTGGCTTTCGGGTGAATTTTATGACTTTTCGTGTCGTGTAGTCTTGTCCAACGTCAATAGGAACTTAGGTCTGAATTAGCAATGATTTATAATATTCTTTCAGATTATTTTGCAAGTTCATAGGCTATGAATAATCTAGGTTTGAAATCCTTTATTTAAATTATCAGAGACCATTCTGTGGAATATGACCTAAGATAACTTCAAGACTTACGCCTGCTATCAGTCTTATCCTGAGCATCGGCATGGAGTTGTCATTTATCATAACGATATCGATTTCCGGTTGAAGTGAACGCCTGATATCGACCAACCATGGATTTACATTGACATTTAAGTCAACAGACTGTGAATCTTGAATCACAATTTCACAATGGACTCGTATTAATGTTAACATAATATCAGTCTTTTGTCTACAACAGCGTGTCCAAATGATCTTTGAAGATTTAACGCAGAGATACGCATGATGGGCGTGTTTATACTTCCAAAGGTCGAATGCTGACAATAATGTCGAGGAACTAAACTTTATTTTAAATGTTGATTGTTCAGCTCACAGTGTCTTTGAGAAAAATCTTATATAATAGTTAAATTGTCTCACTGATTACAGATAGATGAAGGGAATAAGGAATCTAGAAATAGGAAATTGTGAATTTCATCTCAAAATGTCAGTCAGTTTACGGCATGTAAAGTTCAGTAAGCGGAATATAAATTTATAGTCTTATTGACATATGCAAAAATTATTATCTGCGAAAGTCACAGTGCACAACTTGTCAGTAACAGATTTATAAAATGACTTTGCACAGAATGCGAATATATGCATATCTTGTGTAAACTGGATAATCATCTATACGTTACAAATTGAATTTTCAGATTTAAATAATTTAAATCAAACTTTAACCATAAAGCAATGCATCTGAAATTTCATGCTTCAATTTAATTTACACATTCACCTCAGCAGGATGCATCGGATAGCCTTGACTACCCATTAAGAGTATCCAATGCAATTTGTCAACAGTTTAAAGCTTATTCGAGCTCATGGTGTGGTGTGAATGTCAAATTATAAAGTAAGAATGCTTCGTTATTGTGCATCACAGATTTCTCTAGGTTGAATGGGATTCAATCCCTCCTTTTATCTTCTTTGTGGATTATAGCTGTAGAATTTGATATTATAGAAGACCAGCGTTTTTTGTTTTAAATCAAGGAATTTGGGACAATGAGGACCTTCCTTTTGTTTTTTATTGAAGGACATCATGCATAAAATTAGCTTTCGTTTTTTGAGAACTTGAAATGGAGAATATAGTCAAGAGCAGAGAAACATTATTCGGTAAAGCTGTGAAAGGATTTTTTACAATTTAAATCTAGACCACGCGAAAATTTTTAATTTTTTCTGCCTACTGTTTCAGTGCTTCAGAAAAGACTCTGAGCTCATCTCTGACGAGCTATAAAAAACCATGTTGGTCAATGTTATTACTATAAATAGTGAGGATAAAAGACCCCAGTCAAAATTTCAAATCATTTAAAAAATTAACTGCACTATTATTCCCGTTTCCTTTTCTAATTTACACTTCGTTTCCCTTCATTTTTTTAAAACAACTTAAAAAGGTGATGAATTTATGTGAGTAAATTAAGTCAGGACGCTACTAACATAATCTAGCTTGGCTATACAACTTCCGGCCTTTTTTTATCCCCACTATTTGCCACCCTACAAACCCTGTATTCCAACGCGGAGAAACTGACACAGCTTAGCTTTGTATTATGAAGCTCTTACTTAAGTTTTGATGCACTTTCGTTTCAAAACTCATTCACCTGGTTTCATTCAATTCGCAATTTACAATTAAGAGATAAACAAGACATGAGGGGGGAGTCGGACTTACTTTCCGTGGGAACTTTTCCCGAAAGATAATGCAAATCTATGAGAAACTTGAAGAACTAGGTGGTTCTAGTTCCTGTAGAGTTTGCTCAATATTTTTAACAAAGTCAGCATTGTCGGACATGTTATTCATTAATGGGTATAATTACTCTCTAACGTAATACAATTTATTGCATTCGACAGTCATAGTATTTGTATAAATTGTTTCATCTTTCGAGTAAGGAAGTGTTTGTGGGAAGATGGATGTCAAAATTAAATAAGGGATTGAGAAATCATTTAGTCTTACTAAGACTCAGACTTTGTCACTTGTCCTTCCGCGTCTGTGACAAGGTTCAAACTTTTACTTTCACCGAGAGGACTTTCAAAATAGTTTTTTGCAAGCCTAGACAAGTAGACGTTGATTAATGCAACTGGATTGGCATCATGTGTGAATCATGAAGGAAATTATCAATTCATCTCAGACCGTCTCCACATTGTATGGTCACGTTTCAATTAATCTCTTGTCATATTAGCCTATTGGCTCTGTAATGTTTACTCATCACGGACAAATGCATTTGCAAAATTTTTTAAAATCCCGACCACTGAAATTATCTCCTTTAAGGAAAGTACTAAAACTGTCTGACCGTCAAATACATTTAGTTGAGTTAGCTTACCCGTACAAGATCAATCTACACTTCAATTATAGCTGAACATTTAAGTTAATTAAATTGTTAATTTAACTAATTTACAAAATTTTCACTTCCTAACCAAACAAAACTTACAATAAATATCTACTATCAACTTAAATTATAAATTATCTAAACTTTATTTTAAGCAGGCATAAGGTACTACACGACCTTACGACTTCCAAGCGTTTAAATTTTAACCTAACCTAACCTAATTTCAACATTTATTGTTAAACTGGTCGAAAGTTCCGAGCAAAGAGGACAGTATGTGTGTATTATAATGAGTTCATTCCTCTAATTGTAAGTACAGTGCGGTTTCTCTCGCTCTGACTTGAACCACTTGAAAGACATGCATGGCCTGGCATACTTTCCCTAGGGTAACAAAAATGTTCCTTACAACTAACACTCTTTCTCCTGCCTAGTGGAGACATTAAAATACTTAGCCCTCGCAGACAACGGAGATGAGATTATAATTTGCAATTACATTACCATTAAACCCATCATCATTATGAGATGGTTATGGTTACGGTTATCTCTCGGTTAGTCTCTCTGTAGATATTGCCACTAGCTAGATCTGAGTTATGTGTACAACCTATCTCAAATTACTATAATCTATTGTAAAATTAGTGTGTCCCCGTTGCTTCTGCTAATTAGGGTCACTTCACTTCCTGTCCTTCATGTTTTAACAATTATATTATGCTAAGACCAAACACTTGATAAACTACGATTGTCCAAGTATCAACATAAAACTCGAATGCTTTGACATTTCCTTGAAGTGTGTTCAACCATTTCTAAAGTCTCGAATCAAGAAAAATATAATCTATAACATTGATATGTATTTTCTTTGTTTTCTAGATGAGAATATCAACGAGTTACCGAGGCTTGACTTTGCTTACCATATAGCACTAAGAAAACCTTCTCATCCTACAATCATCTCCATGTACTCGATACTCATGGGAAGCTGAATGGGGTGACAATTGATGCAACAATAGAAGAAGAAGACTTCATGCTAGGCTGCCTTAATAGTGACAAGAAGATTGTGAAGGGAAAGGAAAGTCTCTGTGAAATAAATAAATTTGCATATAAACCCCCAAGGAAGGAAGTTCCTTAAACCTCCTCAGCACTTTTTAAAGGATTGGATTACAATAGACAAAGTCACAATAGAAATCTCTCAAGATGGTCATTGTCACGAGGGTAAGTCTAATCTGCCCTAATTCAATTTGTCTTCTCTCCTAGAACCTTTCATACATGCCTTCTTCATTCGTGATCCCACTATGATAGTACACAATTACAAGCCCAATTTATAATCATTAGCAATAGCCCCTGAAAGTATTTGTTTAAATCTACGTAAGTCGGCAGGAGGCGAGGGAGTAGAGAGTTCCTTTTGCAATTAAGTACCAAAAATTAGCCTAAATTCATGGATTTCTAAGTTAATCAAGGGAAAAGTAGCAAATGAACTTTGGAAATGGCTGAGCATGAAGATCCTTCATTTCCCCTACTACACACAAACAGATTTACGAAAACATTTAAATAATTTATTCCTTAGCTCCACACTACACTAGACACTATAATCAACTAGACTTATACAGGGAGGAACTAAAAAATCTCATAATCTCATAATCTCAATCCTCAGTCGTCAAAACCTCAAGCCAAGACTGTGATTACAATTTAGTCCAACGTGGCAGTTAGGGACCGTAGACTGCTCGTAATTCATATATGCAGATAATGCGTGGAAGGGTTATCACAGAGGCAGATGAGGAATTCAAGAATCCCATCACCATCATCACGGATGACTGGTTTACATTTATTACTTCAGTGATGAGGTGACTTCACTCATATATATATACGCGTATGTACAACAAACATACCACACATATTTACAGCAAATAGACATTTGTATGCATGCAGTGTTACCTGCAACCAGCCAGTGCAATTCCCTTCAGTTCCTTCCATCATCTCATTTTCGAATCCCTAGTCCACCAATCCTCAATCCACACAAGCCTCCGAGATACAGTCAGGAGCAATTCTAACGGGAGTTGTTTTTTTTTCTTAAAAAAAACAAAGTTTAAAAAGAAGCAAGGCAATCTAAATGAATCTACTTAAGCCTTTGAAACGAGTTAAAGCTAGCTCAACTCATTGAAGAGTCAAGAGAGGATTCTCATTCATTAGGATTACGTCTATGGCTAGATAGTTTCTCCTCTTCTTGGCATCCTTGTAAGGAATTCAATGCAAGTGGAGAAGAACAAGACTAGATTCTTTAGAAAACTATTTTATGGTTATGGCTTCTCGTCGTGGTTCGAGCTAATTGAATTGGTTACCCTTGGTACAAGATTATGACAGTTGGAGAATTTGTTTACAGGGTGTATTTCACCAATTCTGACAGATTTGGAGTATATTTGCAAGCTAAATGATTCAAACTCCCATTTGACTTAATTGGTTAGAAAGTCTCGGGGAAATATTTACGGTAATTGCTAATTGGTTGGAACGAAAGAGCTAGATTCAATACAAGTAAGGCATCCCCCATTTGAAAATCCAATTTATAACCAACACTGTATATTAGTGTGGATTCGTTTTTTTTTTAACTCCGCACGTGATGTGACTAACAGCCATGAGGTCATCTCCTCCACGACAATCACATACAGCTCACTGCTCAATCCAAAGTCTGGGGGCATGGCCTTTAAAGAATAACAATTCAAATTCCATCGCAGAGCGGAAGTCACTGGGCGAAAATATTTTAGGTGGAAGTTGGGAGTCCTCTAAATCACCAAAGATAGTCAGTTAGTCATCATGCCTTTCCTTGCTGTGTACGAAGGATTAAAAATATAATCTCGTACACTGCGTATTGTTCCATTGCATTGATTGTTCGAATTGGAATAAAGCTGCTAATAAAAAATAGGATGTACTGCAGCATGTATTTGTGCACCAGTAGTACACCCTCGAGTACAGAATTTTAGGAAAGAGTGATGGGAACCGTATGAGTAATTTCGATGGCATACTTCCTGCCTTTTCAAAAAAGGATGGTGTAACCCCCCTGTAATAACATCAGCCTGTTGTGCTGATCTTCTCCCAAGTTATTTCCGCTCTGGTAATAATGACACTTTATGCAATCCCCGTGTAAACTCCCCCTCCAAGGGATCTTTGACGATGATACCTCATTTCCAATTGGATTCAATCAGAATAAGGCAATTGTGAGGGAGAGGAACCAAGTTTATTTAATCAACGGATATATCTCTGATCAACAATTTGATAAAGTTACAAGCTCCTACTGTCGAAAAAATACGTAGCAATCGTCTTGATGTTTGCAAAAGACAGGGGCTCATATAATGGGATATTGCAGCTTCTTTTTTACGAATTTTCAAATGTTTACTAAAAAGGATTTTTACTTGATTTTATTCGAGTTTTCATGAGCATTGTTGGATCTTGGATCTCACTGATCTCACAATGCGAGTACTTTTAGTAATCAACCCCAAATGAGGTGCCATTAGTCTTAAAAAATCAAGTAAATAATACTGATC
>JAQFYM010001689.1:0-30350 GCA_034694785.1 Agrenia bidenticulata | reverse complement strand
ATTCGTTGTTCATTTACGCCGGGTTTTTATAAAATAAATGCATGAAAAAGATGCAATTAAAAGTAAAAAACTGTTGTCTATGACACTTTTTCTGCATTTAAGCATAAAAAAATGCACTGAACTTGCCCTACTTATAACCAAAACAAAAACCAGGAAGTAAATTTGAAATGCAATTTGGTATATATTTAAGGACGAAGTTATTTATTGTAAGTTAATTGCATGAACCGGCTAAAAAAGAAACTTAAAAAAGATTTTACAATTTTTATATAAATTTATTGGTCTTATATGTTTGTCTTTTTTTGCATGTTAAATGAATTATTTGTTACAAATTTTTTAACGAAATATTAATAAAAAATTAAAAAATAATTTAAAGTGCTTTATGCAAAACGAATCTTTGTTTTGTTTTACATTCTACGCATAATTTGTTTCAAAATTATTCTTTCTATTACGCTTACATTTAAAATTTCGATAACTGCAATTGGATTTCTTCTTTTCGTAAGTACAAGACGTCTTAAGTTAATGTATTATAAAAAAGATTATTTTTTTTTTTTTTTGATATTATTTTTTTTCTTTTTTTTCGTTTTAAAGACTTTGTTTTTCAATTTCTTCTTGCGCGTATAAAACTTGGGATTTAAGTGAAATTTTCGTAGGATACCTACAAGACCATAGATTTAAAAAAAAAAAAACAAGACACAACCAAAACTGCGGTAGATTATGGTTTTCAACATATAATGCTACTTTTTTTTTGTTTTTTTTTTGCAGTTTTGAGTTAAGTAAAAATTGATGGTGAGTTGAATCAACGTTAAAAAAGGGGTTTTAATTTTGTAAATTCTTTTGTATGTAATTAGTTTTTTTTCGTAGATTTATGCATCGGTGTATTGTATTTTTCATTTGGGTTTTATATTTAAATTTTGTCGCAATATTTTTTACAAAAAAGAGCACTTTTTTGTCACTATTTTTCCATTCTTACAAATATCGCGTCATGACGCGTGATTAAGCAGTTTCGTTGGTAATTTTTTAATATTTAGCAATCTATTTTTTTATTTGTCTTGTTTGTTTATATTTGGTTTTTTTTGTGATCTTACTAATATGCTTATGTGTTTTTTATAAATCTCTCATTTGCAACATTACGGTATAATGTTCGTTCCATTGCAGTAATCCAAAACTTGTTAGTCATAGTGTTTTTTTGCATATTATGGCCGTGTAATCAGTATTATTGCGCATTGCTTGTTTTATTTATTGTTTAACGGTTTACGTTTGCAATTATTCAAGTCAAAAAAACTTATTTTTTTTATTGATTATTCATTTTGCTTTACTATTTTTTGCTTTATTCTTATTTTATTCTTTTGCCCATATAATTGCGAAACCAGTTGTTTTAGGAGATTTCAGACGTTCTCATGCCTAAATAATATCGTGGAAAAAAATTGTGAAATAAAAATATAATTCGGTTGTAGAGACTTATAACATAAATATCTTGAGTAATATTTTATTTTTACCAACTTTTTTATCGGTTTCTGCAAAAAAAGTGTAGTCTTAATAGTCATATCATGTTTTAAAATTTAGTGACAAATGTTAAATTTTTTAAAAAAAAAGTTTTCATCTACAATGGAGGTCTTATATACTTAAAATTGATATAAGTATTCTTTGTCAAGATATAATATCTATGACAGCGTAATAAACATGTCGCTGTTAACAATAATATTTGCAAAATATATTTTTTGTATGTTTTCTTGTAATTTTAAATTTCTCTATTCGTTTTTTGTCAAATTCTATTAAAAAAATTTTTGGTACCCTTAATGTAAAAAAACGCATAAGTTGACAGCTTTTTTTAATTTTATTATGATACAGTCCACAAAAAAATTAAAGCATTGATTTAAATTATTTTTATAATATTTTTTTCATATATAAAAAGACTTTGTATAATATGTAAAAACCTTTCATATAAATTAATAAAAAAAACGTTGACTGCTACATATGAAAAACTTTTTAATATAAGAAAAAAACACATGCGTAATCTTACATTACAAAAATTCCCCAAAATTTGTTCGATAAAAGTAATAAAAAACTTACCTTTATAGAATTGACTTTTAAAGATAAGTAAAATATTTTATAATGCAACAGGTGATTAAGATTAAGAAAAATCATAATCTTCTTTCTTTCTACACTTTTTTGTGTTTATCGCAAAATCAAATAATAATAAATACACTTTTTTGTTTAATAAGAGTCGACAAACACAAAGGTCCTAGTGAATTGATATTAGAAAGTTATGTCTTGGTATTAATGTTTACGGTTCTTTTTGTTTTTATTTATAGGTTCGATTCAAAAACGAAAAAAAAAAAATATAATTAGTATATTTGCGAACAAGAAAAACAATCTTTTGAAAGAGCGTTTATTTTTCAAAATTAAAAATTGGAAAAGAGAGCGCCTTAAGCTTATTATTGATTTAATTAAATAGTTATCTTTTTTTGCGTATTGATCAACTATGTTGTGCAGAAATTGTGTTACTTTTTTCAAGCCTACAATCATTACAAGTGGTCTTAACGACTCGATATTTCAATGCACCAAACCACGCGTAACTTATACCCCAATCTGTATATATCTTTTCAATTTTAAGTTTTTCATTCCTATATGATCTTTTTAGTTTTCATAATACTCCGTTTGTAAAAGATTTAACTTTTGAAAAAATAACAGCGTGTACCTTATAAAATCCTTTTAATCAGGGTTGCCAACATGTAAATTTTTTGGTCTTTTTCGTTTTTTTTGTAAATTTTGTTCGTGTTTTTTTTGATGGCATATTTTTGGTATATTTGGTATATTTTACGATCATAATTGAATATGTAAAAACATTTTTTTGCAAATAAAATATATTTCTATTGTTCATATAAATACCCGATAATATTGCGATAGCAATATTTTGATTTAAACAAGTGTTTTTTGTAGAGTTGTAAAAGTAAAAAAAAAGAAAACTTTTTAAAGCTAACCAAAAGGCAAAGAGAAACATTACTTTCTGTAATGTAAAACAGCTTTCAAGTAACATAAACCTGTCATTTTATTATTATAAAGAACAACAAACCTTTTTATTTTATAGATAATTAGAGAATTTTTATTTTTGAATTTATTTTTTGTTTTTTTTTACATATAAGCTCATGTGCGTGAAAGTAATTTTACCCTCTGCAAAACTATAATTTTTTATTTTCAAAGAAATTTTTTTTAATACAATTAATTGCTTTTTGTGGTTTATGATGGTTCCATTCATAAGCAGTTCACATTTTATATACGAACCCTAATAAAAACTATAACAAATATCTAGTATTGTCAAATAAAGACTGCTTTACAACCAATAAAAAATTATTTGTATTAGAATATTTAGGACGAATCTGGATTCAAGGAACTATTTCTTTTTTCACACACTAAAAATTTAAAAGAAACTATCGAATCTGACTTTAACAAAAAAACTATTTCTTTTTCGAATAATTTGATCAAAAGATACCACTGTCTCTGGATTTTTTTCAATTTATTTTTTCGATTTTTTATCCCCTACAATCAAACAATTTATTATGCTATTTTTATTTAAAAAAAAATAAAAAAAAAAAAAAACAAAAAACAATCAATAAAACAAAAAAAAAACGAAGCCCAGGAAACACTGCGCAAAAAAAATGCTTGTTCTGCAACAATTAACAAAATATCAAAGTCTATTTATTTATGCGCATTTTGAATTATAGTATAAGATATCTGGATATCTTTACTCGATAATTAAAATAAAAATGTATTTAATCTTGCGGTGGCTTTTTTATTTTCTTTATTGTAATTAATTTAGAGACGTGAGCCGCGGATTATGTAGATTTCTTTTTTTTATCTTTAGCAAAAGAGTTTTCAGTATTATATATATTAGTATATCTTATATTGTGTTCATTACTTTCACCAAGGATTCCATGCATAAAAAAATCACGCAATATTGCACCAAGTAAGGTTAAAAAGATTCATAACCACACGGCAACTTTTCGGAAGTATTGCCGTTGTAGTAGGAGTTTAATAAACGATGGAAATCATATAAGAAAAAAAAATATGCAAATTTAGTTATCATTGTCTATTATAATGTATTAGTATTTTTCTAGTTTTTCATGCCGGAACAAAAAATAGTATAAAAGAGCTAACATATACTATACCAATACAAAATGTACTATTAAGACGTAAGTTTACTATTATTACTGATTTAAGATAATCTTTTTAGACTTTACTCCTTTCTCAGTAAAAATAAGACAATAAATTATAGAAATGTGTAAATTTATAATTTTTGCTTAGTTTTCTTTGCTCTTTTTTTACCAAAGCAAGAGTGGTACCAAACTTTATACTGGGTAACCAATTATAGGAGTTCTCTTTAGACTGATTTTTTTAAAAAGAAGTAAATCCGAAAAACATACTGTTATATACAAAATAACCACATCTTCACAATTTTAATTCTTCTTAAAAACTTTTTAATATTACCCAGTAAATTTCCAATATTTCCACTTTATTTTTAAAATAGGGACGCTTTTTAATTCTAGTATCAAGTAATGTATTAATATGATCAAACCAATGTATAAGGATCACAAAAGCATTTTGGCATCTTTATATGATTTATTTACAATAATAAGTTTTTCTAATGTATCTTTTAATTCATTGATTTAAATTCCTATTATATTACGCTATTACAACATGGCATTTTTTTCGGTTGTTTCTAACAACTTTTTTCGTCCCTTTCATTAATGTAGTGTTTCTTTTTTTCCATTGACATACAATTTAATATTTATGGAAAATAAACTGTAAAAGAAATACGTAAGGACTAGTTTCTTTTTCTTTGTAGAAAAGATATAAAGGTCAAGAAATACTTTCTTTATAAAAACACATTCTCACAATAACTGTTTATTAAAAAGTAAATCCAGATTCAATAGTTTCTTTGACACAAAAAAACCAGAAAAGAAATAGTTTTTTCTAAATCCAGATTCGCCCTTAAAGCCATTTTTTTTTTCTTTTTATATACTTAGTTTTACTATATACTATTTTTTTATATTTTTTATAGCATACTTTAAAGGAACACCTACTCCCTATTAAATGCAGAAAACATAATCATATAATTTATATAGGATAAAAAATATATTGTACGATGTTTTTGCATAATTTGCTGTAAAATACTATAATGACCAAAAAAATGCTTAATTCACATACGAGGCAATATATGAACAGTACAATATAAACAAGGAAACCTTCTGCGTACATATATGTAAAAATACACGTAAAAAATAATTTAAAAAGGGATTTTTATAAGATCCATTATAAATATGCATATTAAATAGCACATTTTACAAGAAATATACAAAATATTATATATTTTTTTTATAAAAGTTTTTATATGCGATTTCTAAAAAGAATATGCAACTAGACGTTATATGCATTACATCTGCTTTTTGCCCGCATAAATAAAATCGGTATATTTCTAATATATTTTATAACAGATTTATACACAAAATTGAAAATCGTGTCTGGAAACCCTGCTTTGCATGCTTCTAATAAAAGCATAGATGTTATTTCACTATAAGGAGTTCTTATACCACTAATCATAAAAGATGAGTTATGAAAATTAGTACCACTCTCTAAGTAACACGATAAGAGATGCTGGGCTTTTGCACCAATTGTGCAGATTTACAGGAAAAAAAAATATACGCTACAAAGATTAAAATTTTCGGTGTCATCAAAATGCATAGTTAATACAGTAGTAATTTTCATTTGGAATAATATTTAAATACGTAAGTACTTTATCTAACTTTTTTTAGAGCATTGCTATTGCAGACTCCACTTTTATGTTATACCTATATTTGTTGCATACCTCTCGTATTCCTTTCTGGTAGTTATTATTGTTTTACAATTTTTTCTCTTTTTTTAGTTAATTAATTGTCTCATGGTTAAGGCTTTGATTTTTGGGTAGAAGAGGTGACAAATAATAAAATTAAATAATATAAAATACTAGAAAAACATATCCAACACAGTATTTTATTTAAAATCGCAGGCAAAAATTTAATAATACTTCATTATTTCTGATGAACAGCTTTTTCATAGTTGGTTACATTTAATACGACAAATACTAAATGTTTTATTAAATGATACGTGTGATAACGGCAGTATCGCAATTATTTTGCTTTTGCATGCAGTCAGTATATTTTGTACTTTAAATAGATAAATACCACGGATTTGATTGTAAAATTCTAGGAAACTTTCTTAATATGGTTCAGATTTCAATCCTTTATATATAGTTGTAATTTTTTTTATCTGATCTTCACAATCAATCTTTCAGTTTCAAGCTTTTTAATATATAAAAAAATTTCTCTAAGATTATCAGCACTCAAAAGTTTATCTGTAAACATTGAGAATTAGATATAGACATTTATCTATGAGATGAAAATCATTCTTGATAAAACTTCTAATTGTCAAAAAATTAATAACCACATATGTAAAAAATATCTACCACGTCCCCAGCCTCACAATAATTAAAATTTTAAGCAATGTTAACCCTGTTTCTGATTTGAATTTATTTTTTGGGCTATTATTGCTGATAAATATTTTCGAAAAAATTTAAGACATAAATTGCAGTTCAGTTGATTTTAAAAAATAAACCTACCAAAATTAAACAATATGATGCCTAAACATGTTATATGTATTTATTCTGGTTTTCTTTCCTAAATTTTTTGGCTACGACCAGGCAATAGGATGCTCTATCTAGAATTAAGACCTGGAATTTTTTATTGTATGTTTTCGTACGAATTTTCTGCGCAATTTATTATCAACTTTAAGCATTATCTCATTGCTATTAGTATTTTAAGTACAATAATGGATATAGCACAGATTTTTGACTCATAGTTACATCAAGTTCTCCAATTAAAACATTATGAATTTTGCGAGATCTGCTTTCTGCACTTGCATCGATTTGTATATAAAATGGCTTATTATAAAATTTAGAAAAGATAACAGCCCTTTTTGCACAACAGAACAGTAGCACCATTTTTTTCTATTCTGTGTTGAACTAAATATTTGTATTTTCTTTTCTTTAGGATTTTCTTTTTACAAATTTTTATTTGCTAATCGTGTGTAAGGTATATTAAGCTAATTTTGCATTGTAAAAGTTTGTATGGGACTCAATATTAACTTAAAAAATCTAAGTTGTATTAGTTATCGCATTACTGCCGGTTTATTATTTTGTTTTCCTGATAAATATGTGCTACAAATGTGTTTATATGCATGTTTTTACTCGCATCCTGTCTATTCTTTATATTTTTTTGCGCAGAGGCAACGAGACAAATCATCAAACTGCATCTGAGTAATTCAGATTTCTGGCAGAAGGTAAATACAACGCTTTGCTAGTTTTAATGCTGTTTTAAGGTGCTTATAACGGGTTTCGATTTTAATTTGCATTTTTTAAATAGGTATATCTTCTTCTTTATCTGATTCATCAACTCAATAATTACTTAATAAGATATAAAGAAGTTCACTTTCTTCTTCTGTTCATATATTTCTCGTGGATGTCTAGATTTTCTGTCTGGGTGGTATTTAGTACGCCATCTTTTTCTTCCGTTTCTTCTGCTTGATTAAAGTATTTTTGAATAGCACGATCTACATTTATATGCATTTTCGGCAAAGAGTGTACTATTGGAGTTTGATATCGATGCACATACATTTGAACTGCACATTGTTTCCCGCTTTATTACAGTTTCTTTAGATAAGTTCGGAACACATCCCTATTTATTTCTAGTTTAACAAGCCCATTTTCGTTTAAAATGTTATAGCTTTCTTAAATAGGCTTTTTCTGGTTGTTGTTAGCATATTTCTTTTTCGCCTTGTTGTATGTTGTTGCAATTCCATTTGACAGTTTCATTTTGAGGGGGCCGAAAAAAACAAAATATGTACCATAATTTGAGCGGATGCATAATTTGGTACTTATTTTAAGGCCGGTACATTATGTACTTTATTGTTGCATGTACCTAATATATGGTTAAGATTTTACGTAATAACATATTTACAGATTCTAAAAATTACAAATGCCTAAAAAGTCCGAGTCCTACTCATTATTCAGCATGAAATCAACATATGATACATATTCACTTTAAAAATCTATAACACTGCAGCATTTAACTCTATATAGTCCATTATAATACCGAATATACGCATACGAAGCAAAAATAACTTGTTTTCTTGTTTATAATAAATACCACTTTTGAATATGTTTTTTAAATGAGCAAAAAACTTGTATATTTTACATGCTTGTTTTTTGTTTAGTTTTAATTAACACTCCCATTGATTAAATAAAGGACTGATGGGTGATAAAATCCTTATCATTAAATACTTGTTAGAGTCAAAAAAAATTTTCTTCCGTCGCTATCTACGATTACAAGAGATCACGAAATAATTTACTTTATAATCTTAGTGATTACATACATCGTATAGATCATATTACCCCTTTCAGCTTTGAAAATTAATTTATGATTAAAAAATACAATACTAAGAAAAAATCTAATGAATTTTAACAGAGGTGTCCAGACTGTATCAAATCATTTTATTTTACATTTTATACTTTTTTTTGTTTTTGTTTTATTCAGGGGTCTTTTATTTCGGTGAAAATCCATCTAATCCTAAATAAGCTTAATTAGGGGGCAGAAGTAATTTACGCCTAAAGTCAAATTTGGGCCTTCTGCATAAAAACGATACTGGAAAAAAAAAACAATGCAAATATATGCAAATCAACAAAACATTTTTAAATAGATGTATCCGCTAAAAATAAAAATTAAAAAAAATTAAAAAAAAAACTCTCTAAATGCAACAAAAAAAAGACAAAAACTTGTAGCGTATAAGTATACAATGTATAGTGGGCACTGTAAACAGGTTACTTGTTAGTTCATGGGTTAAGGTTAGGGTTAGGGTAAGGGTAAGGGTTAGTGTTAGAAAAAAATGTCAACCCTCGGTGAGAAAATGGGAATTACGCTATAAAAGACACTTTAACTGGACATACGATGTTTTCGTCAGGTACTTGTCAAATTGGAAAAAAAAACAAGGTTTGGCGCAAAATGGGAACTCGTAGCAAACTACCCGTAAGCATTTAAAAACATGGTTCAGTCTCAAATAAACCAAAAAAAAGTGTAAAGGTCTTTAAAAGCACTTTTTACTGTGTTTTTTCTTATTACGGCGAAAATACGTCGATTTTATGTTTTTTAAATAAATATTTGTTTTTTCACTTTTGACTGCATACATATATTTACACGTGTTTTTTGTTGATGTACATTAATATGTTGTTAGTTTCTGTTCTGGTTAGGTTTTATGCAAAAGGCGCAAATTTGCTATTAGGGGCAAAATGGTTCAAGTCTTTTACATTTTTTCTTCCTTTTTTTTGTTATATTCAAGGGTCTTTTATTTCGGTAAAAATCCATGCATCCATAATTCGCTTAAATAGGGACATTTTTAGATTTAATTAAGGATTTTAATATAATTTGTTAATACTGCACTTTCTGTGTATATATAATGTAAAAAAACCTAGACGCTGTAATAGAGGCGCAAAGCCGTATGTGAACGCACATCTGTAGCATATATTTACTCTAAGCATCTGAAAAGCAAATATGAGCAATATGCAGAATATCATAATAATATTAAGAATAATTTCTGTTTTGCAAGTTGATATATTGTCTGTAATAAAATATTTATGCCATACTTCTCCACTTACGTATATTTTAACTGGTCTGTTAAGGTGTTTACTACACGTTATTTTACAGAAAAAAGTTTTTTTTTTATAAAAGATGTATAAAAATTTTTACTTATGCTTTACAGCAACAAGTTGGTTTTTTGCACAGTAAGCGCAGTGTTAATGCGTTGTCGCTATTTAAAAGTCCGACGTACCTATAGGATGTACACAATTTGTTTTTTAAAAAACTAATTACGTATTATAATGCAATTCCATACATGAATGCTTAACTATTATCTGATGAGCTTACAATGCTCTATTATACTGCAAGTTATTATTTTACATACCAAAAAACAATGTTTTATATCTCATAAAATAAATTCAAACTATGTTTTGTATCTTGTTAACTTAAAAAAATTCTTTTATTTTGAAGAAAATTTCAATTGTTTTAGGGTTTTTAAGTATATTTTTTGCAAAAATCGTAAACATAAGACCTCTGGTTATATTGGATCAATTTTCGACCCCAAAAATGTCACGGTAAGAGACACTCAAATGTCAAAACATACTAAATCAACAGAAATAGGCTTGCAAAAAGTTGTCGACAAGTTTAATCTATTGCCACTGCCTTGATAATTACTATATCAATAAGCTAAGCACAACTACATCTAATCTTATAAATTGACAATATATATATCAAGAAACATATAAAGTTGTACAAAAGAATAAATTTGGACCAAAATAAACAAAATCTTGTACAATTTTAAACAATTTTTGTATTGTTTTTTTGATTTCTTGCTTTTTAGAACAGTGGGATTAAAAGATCTTCCTGTTCTTTTTTACCATGATGCTAGGAATTATGAAATTTCTACAATAAACTCAAAAAAATTTTTTAACAAAAAATAATAGCAAATACCAAAGCCCGCTAATATTATATATTACAATGTATTGTGTTGTATTTATCTATAAATAATATATTTTACAAGATCAATATTATTGTACAATATTTGAAAAAATTTAAATTATTTATAATCAGGGCAAAATTATTTTTCTTATCGCAAAATTATTTAACAATGTTTAGAAAAAATTTAAAAAACATGAAAATGGTATTACTATGGTTTTACCCATATATGGGGGTGCTGTATTACTCTATCTCGTGTGTAAAAAATATCTGGAAAATATATTAGTAAAAAAAAACGCCTAAATAAAAAAAAAATCATCGGCATAGTGCGTATGGACAGCCGGATCAAGAAACCGGCATGTTTTCCACTATTTTTGCACCGATTCCAGGTGCGAAATCATAAAAAAAAGTTTGGTTTTGTATTAAAACCCGGTTTTGTCGGCCAGTTTTCCAGCCGGTTTTCCGGGTCCGGGTATATTTAAATTTTAATAGGTAAAATTTCCAAAAAACTACATTTTATTTATTGTTTTAAAAAAAAATGAGTTTTTTTTCCGCATAAAAATTATTGAAATATTTGATAGGTAAACAGCGATCATAAGTACTTTTCAAGCTCATTCGGTTTATTTTAATCTTATTGTCATTGTTTTTAAATTATTTAACATCTATGACACGACTCTTAAAACATAAAAAACCTGATAAATCTTGAATAAGATGTTTGGAGGCGACAAAACATTTTTCTCGTGACGTTTGTTGTTTTATCAAGAACCAAGCAAATAATTTTTTGCGACGCAGACTTATTAAATATAGTTTATAGATACGTTCCGAAAAAAAGGAATAATGGGTTTTATAAGATATGTAAATACATACTCATATTTTAAACGCGTGCATTTTTCTAATGATAAATTTGACTACAATCATATAAGGCAGTAAAAAAAGTGCCCTAGAAGGTGTAAAATAACGCCAGATTTAGTTAGACAAAAACACGTGCAGCTAAGTTGCGCATGTACTATGATTGTGACTAATATTTTCGTGTTTTCTTAATAAACTGTTACCGTTTAAAAATGTTTTGCAAATTAATTTATTTAATATTGAGAATGGTATTTACCTGAAAACTACCCATTCGGTAAAAAACTTTAAAGCCTTACTTTGATAAACAAAAAATGGATAATCGCAATGTATAAAGATGCAAAAGCATAGTGCTTTTTTGCCTAAAACAATTACAAAAAATTCATAAAATTACACTTAGCTGTATTTAGAACTAAGTCTGTAAAGTATGACCATACCGTGTTTCATTTTTCGTTATTTTAAAATACTGATTTTTTTGGCTTTTGCTTGCTAAAGTTAAGAAAAAAAAACTATATAAGGCTTTTAAAGTATTGCGTTTGTGGTATTGAAATAAAACCTTTATAACTCTTTTTTGGTTTGTAATACACGTAGTTTTACTGCCCCCATAAAAAAAACTGCAATAGTTGTTCGTTTTTTTTCATTATAGTTTCTTTTTTTAGCCAGAATTAACAGTTAACAAAAATATAAATACTTAAAAAGCATTTAATATGACTGAAAAACAATCAATAACACACATGTTCGTACTGCATGTTTTAGAACATCGTTGTATACGTTTTTTAAGATTTGCACATCATTTCAGTTCATATTTTTTATAACGATTGTTTGTGAAGGTTTAATTTAAAATCCACTTCTACTGATAAAATTTAAACACACTAACGCTAAGTAGAAGATGCATTGTTTCAGGTTAATTGTATTTGTTTGCTTTTTTTCTCATTTGTATTATATATATTAAAAAAGTATCACTTAAATTTTTTTAATCACTTTTTTTATTGTTTTATATAAATATGAAAGGCTTAAGGTTTAAGAAAAGGTATGAGGGGTTGTTTTGTTTTGATTTTATGTTTGTAAAATATATATGTTTGATTTTCTAAGCTTTTTTTCTGAATTTTTTATTGTATTAAGGTCATTATGTGATAGATATAATAAGCAAGTTTTTTTACAGTTAAACTTTTATAATTTACATAGCTCAATTCTAACATTTTCTTTTGTCTAAATGGAGATTGCATGCCACTAAACTGTTGCTTCTAAAAGAAGATTCATATGCTTAACTATGTTGAAACACCAAAAGATGCACTACTGATACATGTTTTGCATTCTTGGCTTAAGATGTGTTTACTGATTTTTATCAGATATTTGGTACGCGAGTATGATGCATTCTTTTAATTTATATCATGGGAAATATAAAGAACGGCACTTAACTACCAAATAAATTTTTTTACTTTACTCTAAATGCAAAATATTATGCTTATTTTGTATAGCACATAATAAATTGTTTAATAAGATACGCCAAGGTAAATTATAAAGATAAAAAAATATAATTTATGATATTTATAGTTTCTGCATATAAACATTTCTCACGTTTGTTATTTGCAATATTATAGTTGTAAATGTTTCATTGTGATTTATTATTGCAAATTAGCAATATTACTTTATATACTTTTTTGGTTTTGTCGTCTTTTTATATAGTTTCGTTTTCTATAATATGCTAAACTAAACACGCATTGTCTTTTTTTTTGAAATTTACGGTTAGCAAGAAAACAAGCAGTTTATGCGCTGGCTTTTACGACGATCTAATATAAAAAAAGGTTTTTATATAGAATACGTTATTTACTTTTTTTTTTATTATCTCTACTTGGTTTTATTTTTTTTGCTTAGGTTTTTTTTCGAATTGAACAAGTAACGGAAAGCAAAATATCTTATATAGCATTTTGTGTAACGAGAAAAATAATTACTCAAAAAAAAAACATTTCAAAAAACCCAAAAAAAAAAATTCGTAAGTAGATATTTCCTTTTATAAAAAAGCATATTTTGTTAAATAAAGTTTTTTACGGAAATAAACCGGTGGAAAAACCGGCCGGACCTGGAAATTCCACGTTTTTGTAAGTATAGGCATTTTTTTGCTGTAATTCCGGGTCCAGCAGGAACCCGATAATTTACTTGGTCCGGGCCCATCCCTATATGTGCGTATGTTTACTGTAGAAAATGTTTTATATTATTTTAAAAAGACAAAAAATCATAACATTTTACTGTTGAAATTGCAAAAAAAAAACTTGTAACTCTGATTATACCTTAATTATTTAGGGTCTAGTACTTTTACTTTTTGTGTGAACGCAACTCAAAACTGTAAGAACGCGACAAATATAAAAACATATATAGTGCATAATCTAAACTTATAAACAGGCAAATAAATGTCTAGTAAAATAATTAAGCAAACTATATAGCGCCATAATAAAAAAATGAAAAAGACCGGTAGTTTATAATTTCAGTAAAGAAAAATATTATATATGTACACTGACATTAAAAAAAAAATTCGTGTAATTGCAGACAATGCAAATTTTAAGAACACGACATAAGCATTGATTTACTGATAGAGATTTGCGAATGTTTTTGTTGTCTGGATTGATTTTTTTTGTAATATGGTAATAAAAAACAAGTTTTTGTAATTTTTTTCTAAAAAAAACGTCTATGAACTTATTTGTCACCTTATGGGGTACTAAACTATATAAACAAAAAATTTTACTAAAGGTAGTGATAAATATTGGGTGATGACTGTTTTGACAAATTTTTTTAATATAGTAAACTATTGATTGACTAATAATAATATATTGTAACAATACAATAACAATATTTTGAAAAACAAAATATTATGTGAGGCCTTTCTTATATACCTAGTAGATTTTTTTATGATCGTAAAAACCTATAGCAAACTAAAAAAAAATTCTCATGCATTTGCGCTATATCATATATAGTTAGTCGTTACTACATTCCTGTTGTCTAGGGTTCTTTGTTTCTAGAATGATGCAACGCATTAAAAAAATTTAGAGGCTAGGTCTACATAGAGTATATATATATTTTGTTGGAGCCTTTGTTTACATATTTATTTTTGATGTATTTGGATCAATTCTTGGGGCTATTTTATTTTGATCAAAAAAATCAATATTTAAACACCCCTAAACAAAAAAAAATATGTAGAATGATTTTCTTGCATTTAGTTATAAATATACCTTATATATTTTTCATGGACAAATGCATATCAATTTTTACACTTTAAACCTAGTTTAATATAAAATCTCTTTTACGATTTATAATTACCTTAAAGCCGTATAAGTTTAATGTCAAAGCAAAGATAAAGCTGAGCGATATACATACCATTTAAGTAAAAATCACATCTATCTTATTTATGTTATGAAAAAGTAACGAGATGAATCTTTCCTGCGCATTATTAGTTTGTTGCCACGATCGTAAAAGTGACAACCCTGTGTTTCTGAGCATTGGACACCTGTTTTTATTACAGTTCAAAAATAAAAATATAAGAATTTTGATATTTGTGCAGATGCGACTAGATTAAGTTGCAAAATTAGTTGCCTGAATAACTTTCAAAATATTTAATTTTAACTAGGGGAAAGTACAAATATGTCATCCACGGTGCACATTTTATCATTTTGGGTACACAAATTTGTGAATTCTAAATAATGTTTTTTTCTTACCATCCTTTTTTTAAATGCTATAAAAAACACTTATCTAATTATGTAGAGATACGCTATCAATAATAGATCGTAAACGCTTTTGCAAGGTTAATATAGACATTTGTAGTTTAAGATGATCAAAATTGTTCAATATTATGTTTTTAAGAATATTGCAAAATTTTATATACATATCTTCTGTTTTTGCCGTAACAAAAATGACTACGTATATTTATTAATTTTACCCCGCTTAGTTCTCCTTACATAGTAAAAATATGTTAGAAATCATTTGAAGACGATTCAAGTATTAAGCCTAAGAATTCAAAGCATTCGTGGGCTGTAAATCTTTTTAAAAGACTGAGGACATCCAAAATGTAATGTATATTGCAATATAATAGCTATTAAAAATCTATTTTTCTACCATTCAGCATATTAAATATTTGCTCGTCAGAATATGTTTTGTGTAAAACTATTACAGGTGTTCCTTTCTCACTTCTTTTTCGTAGGCTGCTCATCAAAGACATGAACATGGCCTTCTTGCAAATAATACGCCATTTCTAGGGCTATAAAAGATTAAGTTATCAACCAAACTATTGATGTATTGCGTTTGGAGTATCTTGTAAACTTGCAGCATTGTAATTCGGCGCAGGTTTACGCAAATGTATGAGAAATATGAACGTACAAATCATATCCACAAATATGTGACTTACAGTTGCATTGATTTTAAATGTTTACTGTCTTGAATCTAGAGAACAAAGTAAAAATCTCTTAATTGACATATTTGTTTTCGACGGATCTTTGTTTTGTGTATGGAAAGCATAATCATACGTTTTCTGTTTTGATTTTTTTTTTCTCACCCTAATTTTAAGAATTTTTTTATTTGATATTCTGATCAATTTTTTTGAAACTCGGCGAAATGGTTTTTAGCGAATGTACCTCTACAAGATGCAAAACATCAAGTTGCATATTTGCTGTGGCAAAAAAAGTAAATATTACAATGCACTGGAGCTTAGAGGTTTACATCAAACTGATCCGTACCGGAAAAAATAACATATGTTTTTTAACCAGACCGTATGATAAAATTAATCTGGATATGTATATTCCCGGTAATATTTGTCGTAGCCAAAGTGTACTTGAACTAGGTAAAGTTAACTTACCCTAAGATGACAGGCATTCGTAAAAAATAAAAAAAAAAAATTATTTGTTTATTTAATCTAAGTAAAGTACACTTAACCGCAACCAGTAGTCGATATTGTACAAGACGTTGTAGTATTGTAGATATAGAAGGACGCTGGGCATGTGCGACAATCTTTTAGCATTTTTCTATAAAAATATAAAAGAGGAAAAGTCTCTTATATGGTGTCTTAGTGTGAAAAATACAAAGTAATATTTTTGTCTTAGTATTTTGAAACCACTAGTGTTCTTTGCTATAGCATGTACGAGTGTACGTACAAAACACTATGGTATTGTTTTCCTCTGTATATTTTTTCACCTAACTTTTAGTATTGGTTGACAAAATACTAAAAAATAAGCTTTTAATAAAATAACAAAAATTATATACATAACAGTAGTTAGATAAAAATTACGCAATAATATACCTACACGGCAAATAAGAAAGGTAGAATGGCAACAAATGATATAAGGATATTGGGCAATGAAAACAACTTGAAGAAGCAAAAACCACTATATAGTAATAGAAAAACCACAGAAGTCGCAGAACTGTCAAAAAAGCGTAGTTCCACTAGTCAGTGACCGTTGTACTAAAGAAAAAATGAAAAAGAAGACGATATCAATCAAATAATGCCCAAATATATCATTTTACGCGTATGATATTGTGTATACAGATGAGCATTACCATAAGATCATTTTAAATAATTCGACATACAGATAAGACAGAAAGGAAGGAAGATTATCTTTTTGAAACAAGATGATTAAAATGCGGTAAAAGAAGAAGCCGTGAAAAGCGTCATATTAATATCGTAAAGCCTTCAAAAAAATAGTATGACAGTAAAAGGCTAAATGAAGTACGTTACTCTGATATATATGAAAATAAACTTGACAAAAACAGAGGAAATGCATACGTATTGCGGATATTTGGTAAGAACAATCTAATTATATAGACGACAGATAACTGAAAAAAACGTAAATACAAAGAATAATGCTGTGTAAGAACAAAATGACTTAAAGCTCTATAAAAAAAGTACACGTGCATCACCAAGCACTGTGTGGGATTATAAGCCTTGTAATATAATCAAAACAAGTGTAACAGAAAGAAATGCGCCAGATGGAAATGAAAGTGCTTTTTTAAACAATTTTTTTGTTCAAAGATAAAAAATTGCAGGGTGTAGAAAAAAAGGATTATACTTCAAATGGACAAGATTGACAGGTTGTGTCACTTTATGGAAAAAAAAGTGTATAAAGAGCAGAGCAGTTTGTCGACGAAGTTAGTCAATCTTCATTACTAAATATTAAAACAGTTTTTACTATCTAGAATAATATAAGTTATAAAACCAAAAAAGATACAAGACTTAATTATGAAAAATATAGTGGATGTTGTTGTATGCCGTTCATTAGAACTTGATGTCAGGGAAGTTTGTCCGTTTGGGGATGATGATGGGACATGGACCATGACGTAGATGATGGGTTTAATTAAATATCTCAATTTATAGCAAAAAATAATATGGAACATGTTGTGTGTCTGCAAAGCAACCTCAACAGATGTTTACATAAAAAGTAATATAAAATCGAAATAGCTATGAATGATAGCGAAAATGAACAAAAAGAAATAGAAAAATTTCTTTGAGATAGGAATATTTAAGTTTTTTTATTAAAACTTAAATACATATTTTATAAAATCGATGTTGCAAAAACAAGTTTCGAGTAAATTTTTCTATCACGCACTGAAATTTCATGTCTAAATTTTTAAAACTTGTTTCTGAATTTAAAATGTGCAACTAATTGAAATGCTCTGCGTGTGGATTCGAAGAGAATTGTGAGAAAGAATCATGTACACAGAGACGTAGATTGATTTGTATTTGTTTTATGTTTATCTGCTAATTGCAATTAAAAAGAAATTTGTGTAAAAGATTTGACTGATGAAATTTGCTATCTTTCAGTGATAAAATCGTAAAATTGTTTGTTTTTTTGCAATAAAACTACAGTAAATTAAGTGTGATGCCAATAACTTCATTATCTACATGACATAAGACGATATACAAACGAAAAACAAAACAACAACTCTATCCAACACTTCAAACTTCCTAGTTACTAACAATATGGCGACACCTAACAAAAACTCGTACAAAGCCAACTCCGATCAATTTGACCACATTCTACAACCAAAATGTATTTAAAGGCTCTTTAGAAGAAAATAATAGGGAATAGATACGACAATTTAAATTTTATTTGCGCCTCAAAAAAAAACTTTACAGAAGAAAATCTAAATCTTTGCAGCATCGAGATTTTTTGACGCAGTAGCGTCATATTACGACACTCTTGACTAGGAAACATCGTCTTGGACAGCCTTTTAGCAGCCCTGGAAAAACTATTGTCCACCAAAACTTTACAAAATGGCAATGTTGCAAATCGTCAATTTAAGAAAACAAAAAATAGAATAAAACCGTGAGAAATATCGCAGGAAAGTTTTTATTAAAATGATATTGAGCAAAGATGGAAGAATCGGTAGTTATAAAATCTATCAGAATATACATGTGGACAACAAATAAACTACTATGTCGGATTCGCATAAGCAAAAAAGTTATTTTACAAAAATTTACTGTACCTCATCAGTATTATTCAACATCAAGTTAAAAATAATATGATAGAAAACAAAGATATATACACACACAAACCTAGAACTTGTATTGATAAACTTATCAACTAATTTCCCTATGTGTTAAACTCCCATGAGAACAGAAAACCACACAAATATGTTATAAATATCAATTCGACCGAAGTTTCTAAAAAATTCAATAACAAGACACCGATTACATACAACAAAGGCAAACTAACACAAATACGCAAAAAAGGTATGATAGGGTCGGCATTGATAAAGTCAGGAGAACGAAGAACTTTTAGGTAAAAAGACAAGTTACACAATGGAATTACACACACAAAACTTAAGACAAAGAGTACAACGCCTAAAAATTCACTTCAAAGGATTGTCCAAGCCACTTAAATTCATGGCCTGCAACAAAAGAAAAAATATGTGGCCAAGAATGTAGGTAAGCACCTGACGGATACTCGGACAAAACAATTTACACCTTAAAAACAGATGGCCCAGAATGTATATATAAGCTAACAACATGCAATGTTTAACATAATAGAAAGACAGTGGTAGCAACATTTGCCAGTGCACAAATTTAACATATGTAGCATATTATCTAGCAATGCAGCTTCGACTCCCGATTTTACTGAATAGATCAAGTGTAAGTAGCAACGCTGCAAACAAGAGAAAAACCCTGCCAGAAAAAAACAATACAAAACTGCAACATAAGTTTACAAGAGAAATATTTGCGTACTGATCTTATGTCCTCGAAGAAGCGGTTTATAAGTTGCTACTAGGCACACATTTTTTCGGCAATCATAGAATGACAATCTTAGCTGAATAAAATTTTCTTCTTTTGCCGAATACTGATGGATCAAATACGGGCACGCCTATCATTATAAATCACTTTGTAAACTATGGAGAAGCGCTATAGTAGTACAACAACTAGAGTTCCTTATAGCGCGTCAGCAAGATATACGAGTACTCCGAAAGAGTCCGTAAAGACAAAGATTTGCAAACAGCAAGCAGGTAAACACATAACTGTAAACGCTTGAAATCCATGCATGCATGTGAAATGCGAACATGGATTACGTAGCTGCGACAAAAAATGTACGACGTATCATAACCCCTTGCTCAACTATATATCACAAAGAAAAACCAGGTGATTTGCATACTCGTAAGAATGAAATGGAAGGTAAAAACAAAGTGTTTCGAACGCTAAAGTAGTCTGTAGCAGTACGTCATGAGTGATACTAGACATAAAAAAACTTATGACTTGGGCTGTTCAAGAGCAGTTTCATGAGTAACGGCAGAAATTGACTATAAAAGCAGTTTTTAGGCTAGAAGACTTTTTTTACTGCGTTAGAATAACACATATTTCTGGTCAATACCAAAGAACAAGTATAATGTCATTTTATTGATACTCATTACTACGTAACGGACCCATGCAAAAACAATTTTCAAATAACGATACAAAAAAGATATTAATCAAGTATATTGCAGTATTAAACCTTCCTGTATGGCCATGCTTAGCATTTGTTGTTGATAGGCATTTTAAATATTACCTTAGCAGAAAATACTAAAAAAAATTCTGTATACATAAAAAATAAATTGCTTACATAAGTAAAAATTTTTTTGACAGTTGTGTTAATTTTATATTTATAGTTTTATGCAGGTTTTGGTTATAAGTAATAGTATTAGCCCAAGTTTAAGCTGCGTTTATGGGCCGCTCTACTTATGACATGCTACAAGGGTAAATATTAAACATCTAGACTCTGTTCATAAACTTATTGCGTCTATATTTACGTTAAATATACATAGCGAAACACTTACATTCTTCCATGAAAAAGAACATTATGACAAGTGTATTGATGATAATATATAACAATACAGAATCTCACAGATAAAAAAACAGCATTCAACAAGCGTGGGCAATTAATAAACTTTAATAAGTATTATAAAAAAGGCAAATCAAGTTTTTCGTTCTTTATAATTCTAGTACAAAAGCGTGATTGAAGATAAATATTCTGCATCGATTATCGTGTACTCAACAAAAATACTGTAAAGTATACGTTTGTGATCCCTCGAATCGATGATAGTATTTTTCCTTTTGTCGCATGCGACTGTAATCAGTGAGAGTAACCTAAAGACAGTATATTGGCAAATTCTCACTAATGACTGCGACATATAAAAAACTGCTTTCCGCTGCAAGCTGGCTTTTCAAGTGGAATGTAATATTTTTTGTTTATGACAAGCTACGGAACATTTCAACGATTGATGAATACTCTCTTTGCATTCTCGAACATATCATTAGCTTGGGTATCTAGACGACAGTATCATTTATTCGAAATCAATACCACAGCATTGTGATTATATCAACGAAGTACCTATTACTAATAGCAAGGTATGGACTTACACCTTATTACGATAAAACTTAATTTTGAAGCAGCGAAATGCAATACTTGGGATACTTAATAGAAAAATAAAACCAAATTTAAAAATCAAAATACAAAATACAAGCGATTGTAAACTACCCACGTCCAGCAGATAAAGAACAAGTACAACAATTCATAAGGCTATTGTCATATTTGCGAAGGTATATGTAAAATGTTGCCGCATTTTCTAAGTCTCTGACATATCTCACAAAAAAAGATTTTTTGTTTGTATGGAATGATAAACAAGAACATGCTTATCCCTACATAAATTCTTTTTGTTGAGGAGCCGATACTAAGGTTACCATACTTTGCAAAAGATTTCTTGTAAGTATAGATGCCTCTGCGATCAACTTAACGGTGCCTATCACAGATATACAACGCTAAGAGTATATAGTCTGGAATGCATCACCCACGACAAGAGGTACAGAAAGAGATTACTCAACCTTTGAACTTAAAGGTCTTAAACTGCTGTTTTGCTGTAGTTACATGGCGTTTTTTTCTTTTTAATACTATTTTTACCGTCATACCATTATACCCGAGCACCAAAATATAAGCTTAACAACAAAGATCTAAGCGCACGACTAAAAAGATAGTGTTCTAAAGCATCTGAGTATACTTTTAACATTTTACATAAGAATGGAATCAACAATAAGGTAGCAGATGCACTTTTAAGGCAAAATCAAATATTCAAGTAAAGCTGCACCCTTACTTAGCACAGCTTTGTGTTTGATCAAAAATAAAAATTAGATGTTAATTAGTAACAAAAACACAAAATCATATTTTAGCATCATTATGACCTTGGGCACGCCGCTGGAATACCTGAATACAAGTTTATCAAAAAAAACTATAAATAGATAAAAATGACAGAAGACTGCGTACAATAAGCAAACAACATGCGCAGAAACCCTAGTGTTTACTAGGATAAAACGTATAAAAGCTTTTTTTTTATCCTGTTGGTGAATGCGTGCTAAGAATAGGTATAAACAGAATGACAATTGCCCGCTATAACACAGGAGAACAAAGTAATTATGGATGAAGTAGAATAACATACTAAATTTACGTTAAACCAAACTGTTCATACCAAAAATGCCCACAGTCGCAAAATTGCACCTTATTTATATCATACTTCATCAGAGGTGTCCACACATCCTACATTTCGATAACGGAAGAGAATTTAATTACTTGATCCTGAAATCACGTTGCGAACTTATATACATTCGTAAACACTTCACTTTACAATACAGTCCACAATGTAATAGATTGACGGAAAAGACGAACAGGTCCCGCGTTAAAATTCAAGCCAAACTTGCATACAAACAACCGAATGATTATGATGAGTGTTTGCCTTAAGTACAGTTCAATTACAATAAAAAATAACAGGAATCGTTAAGAAAATCCCCATTTGAACGTATGTATGGAAGGGTCCCAAATCTGACTAATATGTTAATTTCAGATGCATTTGTGGTACTGATAATAGCTAGACTTTGTAGAATTAGTCGGATGCAGACAAGATATAATGTTGAAAAAAACCAAAGAAAGAAACTCGGCCTCAAGAAATACAAAAATCATAATAAATAAACCAGGAGATGTTTTACTTACAGAAATATAAAGAAAGATAGCAAAATGTATTTAAAATGGAATGGTACATATATTGTAAAACATTCTAGAGACTGCGGAAGTAAAGTTTTAGCCGACTCAAAAAATACCCACGACTTTGTGTCCCACCGAAACAACATATAAAAGATATCCACAGATGAGCGTACCGAACGTGTACTTTGGCAACATGAAGAAATGGCAATAACTTGTAATCACGAACATGGTGCAAAATTACATCAAATTATCACAAAAATTGCGCTTCCACGTATACAAAATATGAAAACCGATAGGATACAAATAACATAAATATAGATACAAGAAATTTACAATACATTCTAAACGCGAGAAAACGAACGTGAAAAAACAAAAGAATTAAACCAAGGTTGCAGAAGAGCATACACTTACAAAACCAACACATTATAGAACAGTCAAAATACAAGCCTAACTTCATTAAAAAACTATACATGTTTTACACAAACAAAACCACAAAATGATATACTACCAAAAAATAACAATACTTATAATTTTTAAACCCCCAACCCATATTACAAACAATGTACCCAGTCAAAAAAAGGATACCAATATGTCCGAAAATATAGATGGACATAATAACTAGTGTCGAAACGACAAATCCAATTCTAATGGGCAAAAAAGGAGCGTGTCAAATTTAATGCAGAGAAAAAGAAGAATGATAAATTTACCGTTTCAAAAAAAACATAAAAAAACAATTGATGCAAAATACCAGCAAGAGTATATGATTGCGGAAAAATAGAAAAACATAGGAGAAGATGAAGAAATACAAAAAAAACTTAGTAATGTAAACGTTGACAACATTAACAACCAAGGGTAAAAAAACACATAAAACAACCTATTACAAGAATTACAACAAGACACATACTGCAAAACGCCTTAATTAATACCAATAAAGTAACACGACCATCATCATCATACATCTGATATAAAACTAAAGCAACAACTGCAAATGCCTAAGAGCAATGTAAAGTCACATAGTGCACGAGGAAACGCACATTGATCCGCGTAATAAAATTTTTTAGTTTGAAAAGAAAGTAAGACAGAATCACGTACGAAGAGACGTAGAATAATTTGTTCATGTTTGGGATCTATTGTTCGATTAAAATAATACGAAATATAAGTGATAAACTTTGCAGATGAAATTTACGATCTTATTAGTGATAAGATTGTGTAACATGTATTGTTTTTGCAAAAAAAAACTACAGTTTTACCCGTGTGCAGAACAAAAACCCCATCATTAACATTACTAAAGACTCATAAAACACGATTAGCAAAACAAATACTTTTTTCAACACTATATACGTCCCAGTTACTAACACATCAACAATAAAATATTGTCGTAATGTATTTTATTTGCAAAATTTGGGCTTGTAAAAGATCTTTTTAGGTTTGTCGACGCTGTATATGCTTAAATACCGCACAGATAAAACACGAAACTTTTATGTTGTATCGCGCCTATTCCTGTCAGTGATACAGAAATGAAAACAAAATTGTCGTGACGTACATCAAAGGTTCTCTTTAAACATGGTGCATTATTTGTTTTACATCGCAGCCATCTACAAATTTGTACTTGTACTTTGAGTATTTATCTAGATACAGATATGCATGATTTTTTTGGCATCTTATGGGCACAACTGTACCATCAATTGCTATACTTGCCCATAGCAGGGCCACTATACGTAGATAACCATTGCACATCAAAAATAAGCAAATTTTGACTGGTACACTTAGTTATTTCGTATAGTGATTTGATCTGTATGAAAGATATTTTTTTGTCCTTACATTTATCTGCTGCGCACCCAAACTTGTCAGCAAGATCTCTGTAAGATTTTTGTACAGATGATTTAATTTAAATAATACATAATGCAAAAAAAATAAATTAACAAACTTATCATAGTCCATAATCGATGAGTTAATCTACGGCACAAGATAAAAAGTCATTTTTAACGAAAAGACTCATGAAATTGTATAGTTGACATCTGAATTATAATTTACATGATCCATGTTTATAATCGATATTATTCTATATTTATAACTTTAATAGCACATAAAAATCTTTATCATCGTATTTTTATAGATACAACCAAAAGACATTTATAATTATTATCTTGTATAAAATAAGTGATACGAAAAAATTATGTAGATAAAAACACCATAGTGTTTTTACTGCAAAATGTCCAAATTTAATTTACAAAACACAAAAGTAATTTTTTGCACATGCCTGAATACATAATTACACGCTTTTTCTAGTAGAATTACATTAATACTTTTGCATTTTGGTTTTATTCATAAATACCCTTGTTTGATAATTCAAAAACAAGCAAAAGAATATATTCTTTCAAAGCATAAAATGCGTGACACAACAAGATACAAAGGACAACAAGGATATGCAACTATATTCTAATCTACATATTTTTCCGTTCATTAGAGGGTGAGTAAAAAATAAGTATATTTATTATATTCTAACGAAGGTACGCTGATGTCGCTGCACTCAACTATACTCACTACTCAAAATATGTTTTAACAAGTGGTTAGAACCGTGTCTATTATGAATTTGTAAAAAAATTACCAAAAATTGGTGCAACTTATATGTGAATATAAAATAAAACACTTTTTACTTGATTTTTTTGTGCCAATGTATATTTATGAACAAAAAAGACTAATAAAAATTATAAGCCATTTATATGTGATACTTTTTTGTATGGGATTGTTCTGCCTTCTTTACGTGTCTAACGTGCGGTCATTTTATTCATGTACCTTTTCTGCGAGTCTTGCGCACTGTTGCATTTAAAAAGTCCCTATCTGTAAAAAACGCCTAAAAGTGGTATTTTTGCAAAGTTTTTATATATTTTACAATTGTAAATCATAGGTATAATATGCAAGTTTTTAGTAACAGTCTGATTAAATATTTATTACGACCTTGACGAGCATTTTGAAATACCCTTTATATATCATACTTCGCGTTTAAGGTTGTTTTTATTTGCCGAGAAAGGATATATAATATATTTTTTACTTAAAAACCATGGGTGCGTTTTTTTATAATTGCAGGTATTCGCTTAAAAACAGCAGGTATAAAATAAAAAAAACCTATGGGTATTGAGTTTTTTCATTCACTGGTATTCCTATCAACATGATAAAAACACAACAAAAAAGTTAAAAATATAAAACAAAAAACCACGTTGGCAAAAAAGCCCAAAGACAAAAAATTTTAACTTTTTCATTTCGGAGGGTATTTTACAAAAAGCCACAGAAAAATAAATATCACGAAATGTAAAAAAATAACCATGATAATATAAGGATGTCAAATCTTAAAAATTTGCTCATTGGTAACAAAAAATAAGCGCGCTAAAGTATTTTTTTTTGTTTATTAACGGAGGGTCAAAATCTGAAAAAAATAAATAACAATATGATTATAACTGGAAATATTGTTTTCAGAGTGTATACTCAATCAATTTTTCTAAAAATTTTTGACCAAAATGAATTTATTTTTTAAAGTTTATTTAAACATATCAGGATAGTATTTATACACTGACACAACAGTTAACGCCTATAAGGAAGTAGAAATATCAATTTTTTTGATGCTTTAATCATACAACACATAAAAAAAATTAGAATGGATATTTTCTGAATTATTTTAAAGCGTTTTGTTGTAAGTATTTGACATTTACAAGTAGATTTTGTTATAATAAATACGCAATTTTTTAACCTTTGAGTACAGTCCAGTAGAGTAGAGTAGTCTTTCCTGTAAAAATGACGACAGTAGAGTGGTTGTATTTTTATACGTAACTCATAAGTGCCCAGCCTAATAAGTCATATATAACCGCAGATACAAATAGTAAACGATGACTCAATGCATAAAAATATGTCGTTTTATGAGGTTTTAGTTCCAGAGTTTGTAAGGATATACGAAAGATACACTAGCCAAAAAAGATGGCTAGAATAAACCATGAAATGCAAAATACAACGCATAATTAACTGAAATCAAAATAAAGATAAAGTAAAATCAACAAAAGACCGTGAATAAAAAAAAGTATTATCAAGAAGAAAAAAAATGGATGCAAGGGAATCAACCAGTGTGTATTACACATGTGCACAATGATAGAAAGAATAAGAAAACCTATTTAATGCTGCCTTAAGATACAAAAATAAAAGTAGGCAGTGTTGATACCGTAAAAAAAAATATAGATCAATTTATAAAAACCCATATAAAAAGGAAGCAATAGATGTTTAAAAGTAAAAATTTTGTAAATAAAAATTATCTAGCTAAAATATTTAATTTCAACAAATACACACATATATGCAGATCGTTAAATTATGCAAATTAGCAATATGGCAAATTTGAATTCCATAACGGTATCATAGTATATTTATAAAACTAAAAGAAAGAAAAATTTGCACAAAAAATTAATGATAAAACAACTAGAATTAAACAAATAAAACAACCTTAAAATCGACACATTTAGAAATAAAAAAAAAAGGTTGCGTTATATGTAAACCCCATATTAGTCTACTCTCCTACATTTTATTCTTGTGAGTAAAAGTGTTACAAAATTGTTTTTAAAAGAATAAATATTGCAAAATTAGTAAACTTTTAATAAAAAACGTATTTAATAGAACTAATTTGTTTTTTATAACACAGAATCATTTATTCATTGAACAAAAACTGTAAAATGTAATGAATGTTGCATTCCTCAAATACAGAAAAAACGGAAATAATCTTCGCATTTGTTTGTAACAGGCGTAATTATCGTTTAAAATAAGTATAAAAATGCTTGTTTATATGTGGGTTCTAAAAAAAAAAATCGATTTCTTTTTTTTTTTACAAAACCCCTATTAATATGCCAATTATTAATAAAAGCAAATTAAATGTTTTCGACCAACTTACAGGTACCAAAAACAAAGTTAGAACATTATATTTCGACAAAAAGTATCGAGACAAAGAGTAATAAGCGTGATCCAATTCGACATTGATTCTTTTGTCTAAAACCAGCATAGGTACTCTTAAAAGCATAGAATTCCCTAGTCATTTTTTCTGACTAGACAGCATTATAGATGCTTTATATTCTTGCGAAAAAAAAAACATTCTTATGCGAAGTAAAAAGATGTCCTATTTTTTATTTGCAAATACTGGTGTAAACACACAAAAGCTAATAAAAAAAATTACTATTAGTGCATGAAATCTATAAAGAATAAAGATATCTTTTTCCGCTGCCTCTATGGCAATACAAAGACAAAAGTTCAACTAAAATATAGAAGAATCAGAAGTTATTTATTAATATCACTGTTTGCGTATTGTTATAATTGTGGCATAAAGATTGTAAATGAAATCGAAATGAAAAATCATTTTATAATCATAAAAAGTAAGTCTGGTGCGCTTCTTGCACTTTGCTTAAGTATAATCAAATATTAATTTACATTGATGGTACATGTAAAAGAATGTGGTACTTTCATGTCTTTTTTTGGCTGTATGACATAATGCAAACAAACAAACCATTCGTCATAACTTTATAGTAGTATTTTGTATGAATGAAGCAAATTAGTACCGCTTTTTTTGTGATGGTCAAAATTAATTTTGTACAAAAAACACAATAGAGCATTTTTGCTGTACAACACGCAACAGGTTGCACCAATGATTTTAACTCAAAGATATCTATAGAACCTGCTGAATTATGTAAAGGACACCTAGGAGCGCATTGTGAAAAAAAATACAAAAATGAAAAAGCCAATCTCTATCTTAATGACTGCACAAAATCAGTACATTTTACAAGTCAAAGCTTTGTAGAAAAAAAAAACAAACCGTTTTAGGGTTTTTGTCTTATTTGGCAGCAGCGGATCCTGCTGATTTGGCATTTTCTCTTTGCAAAGTGCAAAAGTACAGGAAATATACAGCACTGGTCTACAACCTATAATTAGGTTTTATGTATAGCGCGATCATTGTATTTAGCAGAAAAGATTTAAAAAATTCTTCTCACATTGCTTCAATCTTTTACCCAAAATATAAATCCCGTTTTTGTTTTCGAAAGATTTTTAGTGCGCTTTTTTAAGTTCATGTAAATAAAAAAGATACCATAAGCCAGTGGCATATGCCTTAATTTGTCTAGACTGAGGCTTGTCAGTGTTTTAACAACATGATGGTTAAAAAGACGATTTATAAAGTGCAAAATCTTAGGGCGAATCTGGATTTAAGAAACTATTTCTTTTTTTCACACACTAAAAAATAAAAAGAAACTACCGAATCTACCTTTATAAAAAGAACTATTTTTTTTTGAATCAATTTAATCAAAAGAAACGTCTAAATCTGGATTTATAATAATTTTATTCCGATTTTTTATTGCATATATTAAAACAATTTATCATGATATTTTTAACAAACAAAAATAAAACTGAATGCAAGAATAAAACGAATTATTATACTTTGGCAAAAAATTGCTTTACTGCTGTAAAAATAAAGTCTTACATATATTCGCATTGTGAAATTGAGTTTTATATCCATTTATCTGCACTCTGTGATTAGAAATTAAAATTCATTTTATCGTGTAGTAACCTTTTTGTTTAATTTCATTAATTTAGAGACGTGATCAGCGGATTCTAGAGATTTCAATTTGTTGCCTACAGAAAAAAAGTTTTCCCTATTAAAAAAATAGATAATAACTAGTGTGACCCTTACTTCTACATGAGAATAAAGATTGCAAAAAACCAAAATATTGCACTAAGTAAGGTTGTAAAAATGCTTTAACTTACAAAAAATTTCCAAAAACTCTACCGGCAAAGTAGAAATATTCTAAAAAGTAAGAAATTTAGACAGATTTATAAGTAGTTTGTAAAAAATATTAATATTTAAGAGTATATGATTATTTTTCTTTATGTGAAAATATATAAAATAAGAATTAGTTAATCTATCAATAGCAAATATACTTGAAAAACGACAGAATTAATATGATTACTGATTACAAATAATGTTCTTAAACTTTAATTCTTTCTTAGTAATAAATACGATAATAAATTATGGCTATTTGTAAGATGATTATTTATATTATTTATACTTGATTTTCTAGCTATGTTTTTTGCACAAAGCTAGAGGTACCTTTACTTTATATAGGGTATCCATTTGTGACAGTTTCGTATAAATAATTGTTAAAATTATTTTTTTATAAGATTCCATATCCAAAAAAACAGTAAGTGATATACAAAAGAAATTCACAACTTTAATGCTTCTTAAAAAATTTTAATAGGCCCAGTACACTTTCATTATTGCACCTTTAGTTATAAAATATAGATACTTTATACTTCAAGTATCATGTAATGTATTAGTATAATTAAAACCAATTTATAAGATTCACAGAAATATTCCAGTACCTTTTTATGAGAAACTTAATGGATTAAAATTTTTAATGTA
>JAQFYM010001688.1:0-30370 GCA_034694785.1 Agrenia bidenticulata | reverse complement strand
AAAGTTTTATAATATTTGTTCAAGTATTGCGGGAATGTAAGTAGGTACATACATCAACAAGATTTTTTGCATGTAATTGTACAAGTTATGTGGTATCTGACAAGTGTCAGTTGTTTTAAGAAATATAGTTTGCGATAAAAACAATTTTTCTGTGGTAGTAAAATATCGGTGTTTACTTATCTAATACTTGTATTATAACTTTTCTTGCATATTTTACATATCTATCGAATGCATGTTTGTGTGTAAGTCCATTAAGATGTTTCTTTATCTTTTTAAGATGTCTTTTTTTGTTGTTTTTCCCACGTAAGACTTGTTGCACAAATGCAGGCTCTGCTCCATTGACTTGATATGTAAAAACCACTTATTTCTAAGCTAGACATTTTTTGACAAAAAATAACACATAAGCTTATTATTTACTTTTATAAGATATTCAACTATCTTCTTGAACAATACTATTTGGTTTTCTAATCAAATAGAAATGATATCAGCAGATGTATCTGTTGTTTGGTCTTGATCATCGTGATATTATTTTTTAGTCCTGAGGTTGCATCGTGCAGTCTGATGTACGAGACTGCAAGATGTTTTGGTTGGTGTATTTGGAGAGATTTCATTGACTGTAATCGAATCGTTATTGTACCGTATTTTATCTACCGGTTCTTTTGGAACTGAATCTGTCAAGCTTTCGGTTTTAATTTAAGCAAATGCAAAGTCAGTAAGTTTTCGATTTATCTTATGGGTAAAGAAAACCAAAAAAAGAAACAAAAAAAGTATCGTAATTTTTTTTTTTTGGTTTTTAAGCGTGTAAAACAGTAAAAAGATGCTTTGACTCAATAAAGGTGCATCAATAACAATACTTTTATCATGCTGCACGTAAAGTGCAACCATTAGCGTAGTATACGACAAAAATAGTTATATGTGAAAAAACCATACTTTTCAATGATTAAAACAGGTTTTTGTATTTTTTATGATAAAATAGCATTTTAAGATCATATATTTTATTGCTTAAGGAAATAAATATCTCAAAGGAAAATATGTGTATGATTTAAGTCAAAAACAGTTTTTAAATGCGCAAAGGCATATGTTTGTAATTAAAACGCCTGATACAGTAAAACCTGTAAAAATATCGGCTTCTTAAAGTGAAACCAGGGGTCAAAAAACACTGGGTAATTTTTTAGCGATATAAAAACTTAGATATCATGAAATTAATTTAACATGTTCTATAAATTTTTGAGTAAAGGCAAAGTGTCACATATTAAAATTAATTTACGTATTATTTTTAAAAGCACAGTTTTTTATCTTATTTACAGAAACAACTATATTGTTAACAACTTTGTAAACAGAAATAGATATAAAATGTTTTTCGTTTAGTATTGTGTCACTCTCAAAAGTATAACTGTATATAAAACAGTAAATAGTTTTTTATTTTGTAAATTTTATTAACTTTCTTTGTTATACTTAGGTAAAAGCAAAAAAAAAACCCCTTCTTTTTTAAATTTTTATACAAAGTGATAAAAAAATTGCTTAACGGTAAACGCTACTTATACGGAAGCCTTTAGCCTTTAGCCATTTTACTTTAATTTATAACAGTTCATTACTACCAGAAATGAAGTATATTTACCCTATGCTCATTAGTTTTCTCAAGATATTAGAAAAATCTGAACTTGTTTATTTCTTATAAAATTACAAAAAGTAAAAAAAACTGTTAAGTCAATTTTTTTACGTAGGTAAATAGTTTTGAGACTATGTAAAGATTATTACGTATTTTAAGCACTTGCAAGCGGCATACTTACTTTTTTCTGCAATAATAATTTATTTTATATATTATGCGTATTAGCTCCACATAAAAAAAAAGATTTTATTAAAATAAATATCACTATAAACAAATTAAAAAAGTGTATTCTGCCATATTTGTAAGATCTAAGATATTGCTATAAAAATACGACTACAATTTATGTGTAACAATTAAAGGTTGCGCATTTCTTGTAGATAGATCGCTTGTATGCCAAAAAAATAAGAGCTATTTTCAAATATATTTTGAAACGCGCCCTTTTAAAAATTTAGGGTATAAAAAATATTGTCTGAGTTCATTTGAATACTCAAAAGTAAACTTCATAGCTGTTTTACCATATAAATGATCTTTTTAAGTCTTGATTTTACAAATATCATATTTTTTTGTGGCCTAAGATGCAATTTAAAAAATGTATTAGGGGCATTGGTATTGTATTTACCCTAAGCTGCATGTTATAATGATAAATCACAATTTACCTGTAGGATTTATATATGCTTACTGTTATACATTTTTAACAAAAGTGGGTTGTTATACACAAAACTATAACTCCTATTAAAAAAAGTACACTTTTGTTTAAATGTTGAAACTTGCCTCTTTATAGAGATTGTTATATTATTATAATAACAGATGACTAGAAAAAATTATATGCAAGAATCTTTGTTTAGAAAACAGCTTTTGTTAGTGTTATTTTGATTTTATAGTTTTTATTCGTTAATTTTTCTGTAAAAAAAACGCATTTTAGTGCAAGTATTTTTTTTTTCTTTTTTTAAAAAAATATGCAAAGGATTCATATGTTTGCATAAATCAGTATTTGCTGTAAAAAAGTAAAAAAAGGATTTATTTTTTTAATATGTATCAAAAAAATGTTTTTTATGATATTCTAATTATAATTATGGAAATAAACATTGTGGAGAAATAAAACTTAGAAAAAATGCAAATCATAATAGAAAAAAACTCTTTCCATTGTTCAATTTTTTTTACCTAACGGTTTTATTTTTTTTGTCTTTTTTAAAACCAAATAAACAGTACGAAAAAAATTTTTGTTATTTTAAATTTGTTTTTGAAAAAAAATAGTGTACCTTAAACATGAATCTACAAAAAAAAAATATATGAACGTCTTTGTGTTTATAAGTTTTTTTGCGAATTTGTAACGCTTTTTTATTTTTTATGTTGGCGCAGCATCGGCTAGTTATAAAATTTTAAAAAAAGGCTTTTTTTGGTGTTTAAAAATGATTTACACCATTTTTAAAACTGGTATTTTAAAAAACGTAGTTAAAAAATGGTTTACATTCAGCATTTTGTTTGACAGTACTTTAACATTATTAAGCTATATTTTTTTGCAACATATATAAATATGAAAAGACACTATCAAGAAAACGATCTAAATCATTTTATACCAAATTTCTATGCACGACAATATGTAACGGAAAACTATATATGTATGTCTCTGTACTTGAAAAAGATATGCACTTTGCCCACAAAATAATTTTTTTAGAAACTAGTAAGTTTTTTAAGTGCTATACATAAATTTCTTTGCTTAGCTGCTAGTTTTTAAAGCTACACACCAAATAACAAAATCTAAATACCAAGCAGTAGCTTAGGCGCTTTTTTTATATTTCTGAAATATTTTGCGGCACCCGTTCAATTTAAAAAAATTTAAAACTGAAAATCCTAGAAGGGTTTCAACCCCCCTTGTATACGGCTGTCATAATTGTAGAGGTGGTCAAAACCCCTCCATACACTCCACTGGATAACACCCCTGGGTGTACTCTTCCATCAGAAATTTTTTCGCGCCTGAATTTAAGGGGGGGGGGGGTCTTTTTTTGAGCTGAGATTTTTTTCATTTTAAGAATCCAAATAAAAACATTTTTATAAAAAATTTTCCAAAAAAAATTATAAACTTTAAAACATCGAAAAACAAGGTTTTTAAGCCCAACTTTTATGAAAAACACTGACTTACCCCTGGCTCAAAAATTCATGGGTACGCCACTGTCCCGATGCATAATTAATTTTGTGGCGAGAAGAACTTTTTGAGTAATCCAGAACCATTGTAGCAAGAAACAAAGGGATTTTGATTCTTTTGAAGCTCTGTTTTAATTTTTAATATGATAGAAAATTTAGAAAAGCATTGAAAAGGCATACAAAGTCATATAATTCATGTTCATTAAATTTATTATTGTTTTTTACGATTTTTGGTCACAAATTCGCCATTTTGGAAATTTTGCGATGTTTTTATCTGGCCTTTAATAACTATTTCTAACTAATCTTCCGTTTTCACGTAATATAATTTGGTCTAAAAGTCAAAAATTTTGACTTATGGTCTGAAAAAAATAACAACCAAATTATTGCCATTATTGCAAAAGCGGATTGGAGTATAAAATAAAGCCCCAATAATATCGCCATACAATATTACAAAGCCCTGGTCTAGTAACACTAGAATGGAAGAATATGTTTCCTGAAATAGATTACGACATAAAAACAAAAATTATTACTTTTGCTTTGTCTATGTACCTTATACAAGAGATTACCCGAGTTTTATATGTTTTAAAAAATTTTTATGGGTCAGATAAAATAACAACTTGAACATTATGCATCGACTAAGAAATTACATTTCTACTGCCATGTTATAGGTTCATAAGTTATTTAAAAAAATTTTCATCGTTGCATTATGACTTTCAAAATAATAATGTTGCATTTATAAGGAGATTTTATATGCATATTACAAACATATTAATAGTAGATACAAATAAAAGCTGAGATTATATCGAGTTATAATACCCTAAAAAACACAGTTGTACATACAGGGTTTGGCAAACATAAAAAATCATTTTTTTTATGCTCATTCAAAAAAAGTGGTAAGACTTTGCATATTAAACCATAATATAAATATAACATATAAAAGTCAAAAAATGGGGTTGATTACTAGGCTTATAAAAAAAATATTATTATTAATATATTATATTATCCCAAAAACAATAAATTTTCCAAAAGTATTTAATTTTTCCATAAAAAAATATATTATCCTAAAAAAAATATATTATCCTAAAGAAATACATTTTCCCAAAACAAAAAAATTTGGCAGAAATTAATTTGATCCCAAAAGTAAATCTTTTCCAAAAAATATTTATTCCTCCACAAATATTATATGTAACCAAAAATATTAAATTATCCCAAAAGTTATATATTTTCCCAAAATTATAAAATTTGCCCAAAATTAATATTATTTTTTTAAAAATATTATATTATCCCGAAAATATATATTTCCCCAAAATTAATATATTTGCCCAAATTCAATATCTTTTTCAAAAAAATATTATATTGACCCTAAAATATTATATTATCACAAAAAACTTTTTTATATCAAAAAAAATATATAATCGCAAAAAAAAATATTTTTCTGGATTTTTATAATATTGTAGCGAGAAAGTATTATTAAAAAAATATATTATGTTGTGTTAGGACTAAATATTAAATTTCGGATAATATATTATTTCCGTGATAATATAATATTTTTCTAATATAATATTTTTGAAAAAATATATTAATTTTACGCAAATATAATATTTTTTAAAAATTATATATCTCTTGGAAAAAACATTTTTTTTAAAAGCAAGCATACAAACATTTATATATTATTTATACAAAAAAATATACATTATTTATGTCATTTACTTTCCTGGTAACATTTTTGTTATTGATTTTATTTCATAAGGTTGTTTTTTTACAACTGTCTCTTTTTGCTCGCCTTCTATCTGATATTTGTAAAATGGTATAATATGTATGAGTTTTTTGCTATTATTGGCGTACATTGTATAGCCATATAATATATATATATTTTTTTTGGTAGGCCTGTTGGTTATCTATTTTTAAATTTAATCAAATGCAATATATAGGAAGCTCCATTGACCGGTAATGGAAATAATAATACGGTCATGGACCTTTTACTAAGTGGTCGATGATCGGTAACAGTGACATGTGTATTCAATATTTTTTTTTTAAAAATAAAACTTACATTTTTTTAAAACCTAGAGTTGTTTTAAACCTAAGAAAAAAACATACTTTCTTATGTACAAAAAATCCAAAAAACTAACGCATTATTGTATTTATTTCTTTAACAAAACGTGGTTTTCTACTTCTAGTAAAATAAAATCGAAAGGTAACATATATTATTGGCAAATTTTTACTATAAACACGAAAATTGCAAATCATGTAAAAATAAATATTCCACTTTAAAAAAAATAACGCAAAAGTGAAATGGGCTCGAAGTGCAAAATTATTTTTATGTGCTTACTGTATGATTTTTATGATTTTATGATTTTTTTAGACTTTTTACAATATTTCGATGTCAAGAAAATGAATAAATTAATCTACAGCAAAACACTTATACAAAAAAACAGTAAGATACAATTTAAAACAGTACTAATATAATTTTGAAAAATATGCTTCTTTTTCTATGATTTTGTCGTTTTTATGTGACACATATATGCGTCATTACAACAACTACAAAATCTTTTATTTTTGTATTTTCGTTGACGTTAATTACAATAAAAACATTTACCGGCATTCCTAGTGTATAAAAACTACTGTTTTTGATTTTTAAAAAAACATTAGATTATGAATTTTATATGATCTTGTGTTTGCTAAATTATTTCATTAAATTTTTATAAAAAACTTTTAGTTTCAGCTAAGAAAAGTTTATAACAGACAATAAACAATTAATACGGTTTTTTGCGTGCACTGATTGTATACTTGACTTACTAGTCACAGCCAAAGGAGTATCCTACAATAAATATTGTTAAATGATTTATATTATGTAATATTTCAATTAACGATTATTTTTAGTTTTTTTGTATAAACGAAATATTACTGCATCCTACTTCTTAAAGCTACTGATAGGAAACTTTTCTTCTATATTAATCGCCTGGTTATAAAATTATTGCACAACTTCGTCTTTCGTATGGCTAATATTAGTGTTTGTTTTTTTCTCTTCTCGTTGCCGTCATAAAATCCACTTAGATGTGATAGTTTTTCAATTCCCTGTTTCTAGCAATTTCAGTTTATAAAAATCTTGAATTTCAATGCGAAATAAGGTGTCAAAAAAATCGAATTTCTAAAACTGAAAAATGATCCCCAACTTGTTACAGGGTTAATGACTAATAGTGATCTTTTAAATTTTAAAAATAACTTTACCCAAAAAAAAAAAAACGATCACATAGATTTTTATTATTAGTGCATTGTCTTTTTTTTTGCTATGCGCCAAAGATCCGAATAGAATATATTTTGTGTTTGTGTATTTTAACAGACGAAAGTCAAAGTTCTTTGCACTTATATACTCGTTATTGCGTTTTGTAGTGTTTACCGTTTTTATAATTCTGCATATATTGTTTTTCTATGCATGAATGTGTTTTATCGCTGTTTAGAAATATATTTATTAATTTGTGTTTTTTTGCACTGCATATTATTTTAAAAGTAGCATATATGTTTTTTTCCTTTCTTTTACCATTTCGTTGTATTTCCTAGTGAAATGACCCCTAATATAAAAACCTTGCGTGTATTAGGCCTACAGTTTCAATGCTAGTATATAAACAACATACATGGTAATAATTTTTTGAGTTTTGCTGTTTTGTTTTTGCATAATAAGCTCCATTAGTATACAAAAGTAATTCTTTTTGTATTAAATACAAATTACCCTTATAATTTAGTTTTTTTTTGTAGACTGTTCATGTTTTCTAAACCGAGATGAACTGAATCTGTATGCCTGTATTGCATAAAATTGTATAGGTTCAATGTGCATGTGCTTATAACAGAATATTGTGAATATAGTCATTCAAATACAGTGGAATCTTTTTTAAGAGGCCATAACGAATCGTTAATGTTTTGAAAACCCCTACAGAAAACGAGATAACAGTAAACACGCAACACGCAACACAGTGTAGCAAAACAAAAATACCGACAGTCTAAATTTGCAATCCTACTTATTTTAGTATAAATTTAAATTCTACAGCCCCATTTAACAAAAAAAAAACTTATCACTCCAGGACGTGCAAAATCAATAGGTTTCCTGTTGTGCTCTATACACCAAGTAGGGATGTACATTTTTTTACGGGAATACCTTTTTGTATTTCTTTTTTCAAAGTACTTATTGTTTGTGTTAATTTTATAGTTTCGCATTGTTATAGACAACTCTGTCATTCAAAAATTAAATTAACTAGACTTAAATGAAAAGTTACAGCAAGCATTAGATTTTTCTTTCTGTGCCTACGAATTATAGTAATTTCTGTAACGGAACTCGATAATGTCGAGATAATGTTATAACAAGAAATAAAAAACCTAAAATTAACAATCAAGACAACTTACTAAAAACTAAAACATGCAAAATTGTTTTTTTCGAGTTTGTAATGCTATATTTATACTGTCATTTAAGGTATTTCGATTCTACATAAACAAATAAATATTCAATAAATTAAATTGTTTGTCGATAATTACATACATTTGAAAAGTTTATTATGTTTAAGTTTTTTAGAAACATGATATATTTTAACATTTTATAGTGTATAGTTTTTTCTTCCAAGTAAAAATTATATTAACTTTGCATAAAAAGAAAAAATTAAACGTGATAACTACAACTGGTATTTTCGCATGTTATAAGGACTAAATGCATGTTTTGTGTAGAAACCTATAAATTTATTTTTATCGTCAGGACTGATTTACTACAATTGCTTACAGACGTTTTATGTAAACTTTTTTTGAAATTAATTTCTTTTTAAAAATATGATTTCAAAATATTAGATGTTTCTTATATAATAAATTTTATAATTGTACTATCTGCATTCTTTTTCTTTTTTGCGCCCCTTTCGATGTGAAATATATATTTCAACGTGTTTGCAGAAAACAGCACTTCAAAGACAAATGCATATTATACTTGCCTTTTCCGTTTTTTTGTTTGCATAGGCATTCAAGACAATAAGAGTATTATACGACTAATAATTTTAGTTGCAACTAAAACAAAAAAAAGGTGTGAGTTTTTTACATTTTGATATATAGAAACAACATTGCAAAAAATCCTAACAACTACGAAATAACTGCCGTAATGTACACAAAACAATAAAAGGCAAAGTGTTGCTAATTTTAGTTAGAAAAACAACAGTATTATTTTTTAAGTATTTTAATAGTAAGTAATAGAATTTTTTTAATATTTATTTTACTTAAAGTTGTTTGTCTTTAGAAGTTAGTGACAGAAAATTGTGTCAGTCTTATTTAATACATATGCATTTTAACTACAGCGTAAATTCAAAACAATATTTTTGCGCTTATATTTTTACAGACATATAAAAACGCACAGTAGTTTTAGTTACGTTACTAAAATCATACTTGACGACAGCTTTTATAAAAGTATTTTGAACAGTGGAATAGTATTGTAGTAAAAAGACATATGTATACTAAAGGCTTTTTTTGTTACTGCCTTAACGCTCATGTTGTTGGATCTTACTGTTAACAACTTGAAAAGTGTTTAAAAAATATTTAATTTTTTTTTTACAATAATATTTTATTTAGCAAATAGAAACTAATACCACAGGTTTGATGAAAGAGATTACATTTCGAACCTAACAATCATACATGCATACCGGAACTACAGGATCGTGTTTTTAAGGAATCTACTATATGTTATGATGTGTTGCATGGAGTTCTTGAGTATCAGACATTTATTGTCGACTTTGTGTTTTATATCATATTTTGTGTTTTATGTATTTTGAATTTTTGCGCACGATGATCAAGTTTAACTATATACACGCTTTACTAGAAATATATTTTTAACAGCGTTATCCTAAACTTTAGTCGTGGCTGTTTTTATGCTATGGTTTATTACCTTCTAAGCCATTTTTCTTACTTTTCGTAATAAATTAATCACTTGTTTTTTACGTTGTTTTTCGTTTTTTGGGGCATGCCCAAAAATCCATCCATGTAAATTGGTGCGTAGGATTTTTTTTGATAACTAAAGTGATAAACCTAGGAACTTGTAATGCATTAATATTAAGCCAGTAAAAAACTTCGGGTATTCATATGATCACAATAAATTGCTTTGATATTAGAAGTTGCAATAAAAAGAAAAAATGGTACGCCAAGTAACTTTAGCATTTTTGTTGCAACTGTAAAAAACCTAAGTTATGGTAGTGTAAAGATTGGTCACTTGCAGGTAACAAGAAATACAACAACATATGTAAATTGTCATTTGTACGTAAATTTATAATGCGGATATTACTGTATTTAACTATAGCAAAAGTCCAAATAATAACTTAGTTGATCTTAATAAAATTCTTAGAACAGATACATTCATAAATTCTTTGTATTTAAAATATTATAAAAAAAATTTTTACACAGTCTATAAAACCAAATTTTTAAACAATTTACAAATATGCAACAAATCATCAACTGTAAATTGACGTCTAAATATATGCGCCTTACACTTTTTTTTTTTACAAGTAGTCATTTTTTGTAACTCGCACACAAGCCTGTAAATTTGTACTAAAACAGGAAATGACTTATTAAATATCTTATCGACCATTACAAAACTAACTGATAGGAAGGGTCTTGACGAAAACGATCACGGTTCTCCGGGGTAGAAAAATGGTCAATTTTTTACATCCCCGAATATAAACCTACTGTTAAAAAAAATTTATTATACTTTTTACTCTAAAAATATGTAATAAATACAATTTTTGCCTTTGATTCAATGGGCTTTAAATTTTCAATAAAATGTTTTTTTATTTTTTGAATGTTTTTAAAACTAATGTAGATTTTCAAGTCGATGATAAGATATTTTATACAAATTGTATGCTTATAGAGAATACGCAAAAGAAATAAACCAAGGGGAAGATTTTAAACAGCTCTTAGATGACAAATAAAATTAAATATTGCATTTATGTATAAAATATTGTGCACGGAGATGTTTTGACACAACATTCTGCTTTATTCATACGATAATAGATATTATGTTACAAAGGGGTACAAAATAAAGACAAAATTTTTACTGTTAAGCAGTAAAAACAAAATCAAGTTCCACAAGTATACATATTATTATGTTTTTTATGTCATCAAAGATCTTTGTATAGTTATTTCATCAAAAGATGCTAGATAAAGGACCAAAAACTGCATTAATAAAGAATTCCATCAAATTATTTTCTTGATAGAACTGATATGACGTTTATACAATTGTAACAATATATGTACAGATATTGCAGTTAAAATATAACTTATTGCGTATTTTGCGGCCAAAATATAGATTAACAGCTATTTCTACCTTGTTCGATTTTTTATTGTGCATATAAAAAATACGTCTTTGAATAACTTAAATACTTCAAATGCTCTCATGTTATTATTAATACTATAAACAATAGTATTACACAAAAAAAAACATTAAGAAGTTGGCATAGATCTCAGTTTTAAGTTAAAACAAAAAGTTGACTATGTAGTAACCTATATTTTTAGTTAAACTATAAAATATCCCCTCGTCTATTTTTTTTCGTCTTTTTTATAAAAAGACTTTTTCCCATAAAAGAGAATTTTAACAAAATGACTGCTACATCGATTCATGTTATGTTATCTTAAAGCAGGAAAGCAAGTTATCGGTTTTCTATTTTACTTTTTTTTGTTTGGATATCTTTTACAAGCATTTTTGACCGACAAAAGGGGCATTAATAGTATTTGAGACCAAAAAGAAACGTATTTTTTACGGATAAGCAAGATTTTAACTAATATTTTCATATTAACATAAGATATATCGGTGTATTTTATGTAAAAAAGAGCATTCTTGTACACAAAACAACGATAAAAAATCTTTAGCTCTTATTTTATTTGACAATAAATAATTTTATATTATACCCAAAAAGATTTCAATTCACTATTCTCAAAAAATGCTTAAAACATATAAAATCGATATAAAATTCATTATGGTAAAAAAACCACACGAAATTTTTATTTATGGTAGGGTTTTAACCTGGTTTCGATTTTTCGAGTTCGACCAGAGCTTTTCGTCATTAAACTTTGCGAGTTTAAGTCGAGTTTGAGCTCTAAAAAAGCAACTCTAAGTCTAGTTTATGTAGATTATGCATTAAATATTTAGGTAAAGCTAAAAACATATATATCACTTATTTTTTATACCGTTATATTGTCGCGTTGGTTGTTTTACAATCTATTTAAAGCATTTAATATGAATACTAGCAAGATTATTACTTTTGTGACCGCAAAGCTTTTTTTATATAAAGGATACAGGGAAGAGCATATTTATGGGTTGCTTATTAAAAACACCGACGACGCGTTTTTTTTCCGTAAATCGTTTAAAACACATTTTTTACTAGCGATTTGACATTTGTAACAAATCGAATGTAAGAAAAAGCAAAAGAGGAAAATATATTTCATGTTTGTTACAGATAAACTGATCTAAAATTATTATGTGTTTTTTTTTTTTAGAAAGTAGCCAGCGTTTTGGTCTAAAAGAAACATATTTTATTACATGTTAGGTCAAGAATAAGCAAAAAACAAATTTACATCGTTCGAAATACACGGCAACCAATAATTAGAAATAGGGTGCCCATAAAGGCAAAAACAATTTTTTGTTAACATAAACAGAGCCAAATCATAAAACTATGTATAAAACGTAAAACATTTACATTAACAAAAAAAAACGTGTTGTAATAATGTTTATACCGGGTATTACATTTTAAAATCGCGAAACTAATATATATATACAAAAAATGTTTAACTGACGTAGGTACAAACCACCAGCCAAGAAAATTTAAATTTGTAATTGCAATCGCCAAAAATTTAAGCTTATAAAAAAATCGTATTCAACGATTTTAAATTGCTTAAATATTATATTTTAAAATTTTATTAGTATATTATGTGCGCAAAATACGACTTTAACAGTTTTTGTAATGTTAAAATGTAAATTGATTTTTTAACATGCATTTTATATAATAAACTTTACATTTTCAAAATTTGATTAAGTTTTTTTTTTTATTTACATAAGTCATTTTTTTAATTCATATAATTAGAACTCAATTTTGATTCAGTAAATCGTTCATACTTTTATATCTAATCTAATATTTATAATAAGGTAATCTTTTTTTAAAATATTAAGACTTTGTTTCTTGTTGTTGTTATTACTATTTAGGTATACTTATATTTTTGCACTGGCATAGAAATAAAACTTTTATGCGTTTTTTTGTATATATTTTTGACTTTTCCCGTTTAAGATTTTGTTTTAGTAATAAAAAAACTACTGAAATATATAACTAAAATAAAATAATATTGGGTACATTGTTATATCTTAACCAGTATTTTGTAAAAAAAAGAGTAAGTGAAACAATAGGAAAAATTTGAAATGCACAAAATTTGTGTTTTAATTTCATTAACATTGACTTTTGTCGCAAAAAAAAAATAACGTAAAAAAAAGTTATATTTGTTTTATACCCTTCATTTCAAGCAAAAACAAAAAAAATAAGATCAGTTAGAAATAAGCTCACGCATTTTTTTTTGTGTATACGTCAACAATAACAATGTTATCATAGTGTACACTTCATACTAATATATAAGAGAAAAAAAATAGGAAAAAAAATGAAATAACTTTTTTATCTCACTTCAAAGTTCTATAAATAATAGTATACCATTTAATTGCTTCGAAAATAATGCTTAGAACCTTTAAATTACATAATTTTGTTATTTGAATTTTTTTTTGTAGCATAAAATTTAGTATAATAGAAAAAAATCTTGAAATCAAGCTTCGAAATGCGTCGAGGTTATTTTTGCGAGTTTCGAGCAAGTTCGAGCATGCCAAAACTCTAAACCACCTGTCAACTTACAAATTTTGAGCCAGCTTGATTATAAACCCTACTATATATATATTCATTTGCAAAATAAATTGTTAATAAACGGGATAATCAGAAAGCGTTAAGACTTTCATTGCGCACTTTTTAGTTTTCTAAAGTCTCTTTTTTTATAAAATATAAGCTATAAAATTTTTGTTTTTTTATGTAGGTCATTTGTTACTGTATATTTTTATACAGTATTAAGACAAATATTAAACATATAAAACAAGTAAAAACGCATTTAATAACAGCATGTAACTGTTTTTTTAGAAACTCCTGTGTATAATTACATTTTTTATACACAAAAAATGTATATGTAATATAAACAATATATATACAATAACCCGTGTAAAATCTTTGATTTTTAACTGCATCAACTTGCAGTTAAACTGATGAATTTACAGCCATGAATGCAAAGCTTTTTTGTATGCAATAGCTATATTTACATTTTGCAATTTTTAGGGTACGGGTTCTCTGGATTGATGTACGATGCACATTTTTTTACCTACGTTATACTTTGTGTGGTTTTTTACCTGCATACTGTTTCAACACACAATATACCAAAAAACAGCTTTTTTTACTATTTATCTTTAAATTTCTATTTCAACGCTTTAGCTCGAACTTTTTTATGTTATTCTCTTTCAAGAAAAATAACAATTTGTATATTGATACGCACAAAAAAAAAGTGAAGAGCAATAAGGCTTGTGTGCTTTCATTACAAAAAATGCAATTTTTTATCGGCGTGTTGTTAAGCAAAATTTAAGAAATTAAAGAAATTTACTTGCATACGACTATTGCCGAATTCCGATTAATTTTTCGTATGCAAATACATGATGAGCAGGCTATTAAACACGAAAAAGTTTTTGGATGCTGCATGAATGTACTTTTTTTTATTTTTAGATTGTTCGAAATGTTACATACGAGATTCTAGTAAAACTATCTATATACATTTTTTTTTGTATATTTATAAATAGAATAAACACTTATTGATCAGGTAATGGCTGAATTATAATCATAAATTAACACCACACAACAAGTTAGCTTTTGTAGCTTCGATAATACCAGAGTACCCGCTAAAAACCCTGGGTTTACAAAACCACCACTTTTTTTGTTACCATCCCGGTTACCCATGTGAGAAGACCTAATGGCATGTATATGTGTATATTATGGGTGGTATTTTCTATGCATTTTTTTATGGCAAATGACTCTTTCACCCCTTTTTGTAAATGTTCTCCCCGTTTGATATTTTTACCCCTTTTTTGTAAAAAACACCGAAATTAAAAATTCGGCCTAAAAACATATCAAAATTGGCATTTATCACTTGAATATAATTTTTTTTCATTTTTAGATTCTGCTTATAGATCTATAAAAAATAGGAGAAAAACAATGACTAAATAAAAAAAGGGGATACATTAAAATAAATAAAAAAAGTAACAAACTGTAATAAACAGTTAGTATTGGGAGACTCAATTATAAAAAATACAAAACGATTAGTATATACAAAATCAAAAACAGCATAATTTTTTTTTACTAGCCTTTAATCAAACGTTCAATATAAATAAAAAAAGAAAAAAATATACACAAACATATATAAAGCCTTGTCAAATCTTTTTTTTTAAAATCTAACGGCAAATGCAATATTTTATAAACGGTTGAGTATGTCAGAGTTCTAGTTTCGAGCAAAAATTAGTTATTTATAATTTAGTTATAGAACACAAAATACGCCATGGGTTTAAAAAATTGCAAAAAAAATGTACACAAATAAATGTGACAATCAAAGCAAAACAATATTATCTGACTTAACTTACTCAAAAAAATTCTTAACTACACAGTTTTTAGTAGGAGTAGGATTTTGCACAAATAAATCCTTTTTTTTTCTTGTGGCCATAAAATACAGCAAACGAATTACAGCTTGCTAAAAGCTAAGATCTTTTGTAGTTTTTGTTACGAACCTCATTATATTGTCTTTATGTTATACTTTATTACGTCTTAGATACATCTAAGCGTGCATCGAGCATGTGATCGCCTCAATAATATTTGGTGTGTTTAATTTTACATTTTTTTTATTTTTATGACCTTTTTTGCTGGAAAACATCGCCTTGTAATTTTTTTTTTAAATTTTTGGGTTTACAAAAAAAGGTAAATTTACGAGGTCCAACTGCATACACTCAGTTTTTGATAGAAATGGTAATAATACAAACTATATAAACGCAAAAAAAGCTTTTTTTATTTACACTGTTCGCATGGCCTACACAATGCAAAAAAATGTAGCGGTACAAACATATGTATTTTTAACAATATATTCAAGTAAATAAAATAGTTTTAGTAATCTTTCAAGTATTAAATATTCAGTTTTAACTATTTCTTTGATAATGGATTTACGGATGTTGCTTTTATTTTAAATTATATTGACATTATTAAGTTTGATTACTTTACATATTTTTATTGTTTTTACCTGTATCGATTATATATATCCTTGCTTTAGCTTTGGAACATTAAATGTAGGTTTTAAGTTGTAGGTCTATTTTTTTGCATTGATTTATTAACAAAAGAGTAGGTTTTTGTATTCTATTTTAATTTGATATGTTTTGCAGATGTATCTTCTTTTTTATTAAGTTATTGATTTCCGTTTTTTTAGATCTATAGTCAGAATCGCAAATACTTAAAAAATCTATTACCTGGTAAAAAATGCCAATTGAACTATTTTTTTTTTTCACGCGAACTTTTTTATTGGGTGTTTCAAACAAAAAGGTGTCGGCAAATCAACAATCGGGATGAAAAATTACAAAAGAGGAGACAAAAACTATTTTTAAAATGTTTGTACTAAATATATAGAGGACATTGTATGTTTTTTGCTACGGTCACTACTGCATTTTTAATTCGTTTGCATGCAACATAACTAGTTATTGTTCGTCGCGTATAAATTGTTTATAGTTGAAATCTAGTAGAAAAAACATGCTTTTCATGCAAAAAAAAAACATTTTAACTGTATGTTTTACAATTAAAAAGTTTTTTTGGTTGTAATTCTGTTTATATTTTACAAAAGTGTTTTAATATGCAAAATAAGCATAAAAAATTAGGAAATGGTTTGTAAAAAACGCTTATAAACTAAATTAAGAACTAAAATACACAAAAATTAGCAAAAGAAGATGTACATGACGTCGGTGTCTTAATACCATTTTTTTTTGGATAAAAACTACATTTTTTTGTACATGAACATTTGGTTCCCGCTTACCGCAGCGCAATAGCTGCAAAAACGGCTAGTATAACTCTTAAATGCATGACACATTAGAATATACAGTACTCTGAAGATCACGCAAATGAACTGCGACTGTATTTAGATCACAGAAAAAAAAAACGGAGTAAGGCCTTTGAGTTTGTATAACTTTGTCTGTCTTAATTTGTTTATTTCTAAAAACCAGATGTATCTAATGCTTTTCGTTACTCTAGACATCTTGTTGCAATAATATGTTGCTTAAATCCGCTTTTTTTATTTTATTTTATTGTATTATATTTACTCCTTTTTTTGCGACAATTTACCTTCTGAAAAGGGGTTGTTACAATGCCGGTCTGTAAAGTACCTTCCGGCATTTGGGATTTTGTTTTTATTGCTAATTGGCAATTTTTTAATAAATTAAGTGTAATGTATTATTGTACATTTTGTGATAATGTCGTAGGTGTCAGATCGCCGCATTTTATTTTTGTGGCCTCGTCGCATAACACAAATTGATTGTCAAAAAGTAAGCTAAATATGAACTTGATTTAACAGCAAGTAAATCCTTATGTCAACCAGCCTTTTATTTGACATGAATTATGCATATTGCTTTGTCATCTTATCGTGTAAGCAAAAAACTTATAATTTTGTAAGAGCGTATCTCTTGCTTTATCTATAGATTACAAAAAGATTACATGGCTTTTATAATAAATTTTTCTATGAGCTATAAATTTTGACGTTTAATTATAGAAAAAAGCAGCTTTTTATTTTAGTTTTTTATTTTTTTATTTTTTCTGTGCATCTGTCGGACTGAATATGCTGCATTTTTATAGCAATGTATTCTATCAATATTTTTTTACCGTGTTAAATGTTTTTTTTAACAACGTCTTGCATTTATTTTTATGTATTTGTAGTTTTAATAAAAACAAAAAGTACAACTACCGTCAGTTTAAACTTTTATTCCGACAGAATGTAGTTTTTGAATGTGACTGTTCCGTTTATAATTTTTTTTTTGCGCTTTTAAATTGCTTTTACGCACAAAAGCCGCAAACATTTTGACTTTTTGTCTATTGTACGTAAAAATTAATTTTTATTATTAATTCATTAAAACTTAAAAAAGCTAATTGTACACCGTAATGCAAAAAGTAGATAAACGGTTTCTATCTGTGACCCGATGTTAGTTTTCTTCGTTGTTTTAGAATACATGTTTTCCTACTATTTTAGTATCTTGGCAAGATGTTCTGTCAGAGCTGGTTTGTACTTTAGCACTTTTTTCTGTACGCAGAAAGATATCAGAGCCATTTTAGCACAAAAAAGTCCTGTTAAAATATATTGGTTGTGTTTTATCCACTTTCAATATTATAGGCATATCAATTACTTTACAAATTACATTATACATTTTTTGATGCTTCAGTGAGGTTTATTGCTCGAAACAAAAAACATAGTGTGTATGGCTTGAACCCATTCTTTGTATACCAACGAAGTTTTAAGATCGTTGCTAACTTTTTTTTGTATTCAAAATGTTTTCTAAATATTCTTTCTGCATCTGTTATAAAAAAAAATTGCATCAAAAAAATGTTGCATACTTTTGCTTTGTTTCTAATTTTAGAAATCCGCATAATCCTCTATCGCCAATAGAAGGAGTAACATACCAATAACACACTTTATGATCGGCATTATTGACGTCTTATATGAAATAAATTGTAGCATGAAAAGTCGTCTCTAGAAACATTTTTTTTTGCATATATTTTTTATCAGTTTGGCAACAAAAGAGATTATTGGCGTCCTGTCTATACTTTAAGAAAAGAATTTTTGGCCATTTTTTGAAAGTTCGTTTGCAACGTATTTTTCGTGTTTTTTTATAATTTTACTACGAATAGCTGTTTGTGTACCGATTCATATGTGTACTTTTAAAATAAAATCTTTGATCTTTACGTGCTTTTTTATAAGTTAAATAACAAGTGCCTTCACAAATTCATCAAAGCTTTCACTCAAGGGTCAAATCTCTCCTAAAATGGCATCAAAGGTCTAAGAACCCTTAAAAAAAGCAACAAGGGTCATAAACCCGTTAACAAAAATCACAGGTCAAAGGCTTCCCCCTTTAAAAAAACAAAAAAAGGGTCAAATGCCTCCCGGGCTCAAAAAAAAATAAAAAACTCAACAAAACTAAAAAATACATCGAAGAGATTATAAAAAAATGAAAATAAATTTATGAACAAGGTAAAACAACAAAATAAGATAAAAAACCAAAAAAACAACATTTTAACATTATTTAAAAACTCAACTATCGCATCTAAGACTTTTTTGTATTATGGTCCTAAAAAAACACTTAAATCTGTAGCCATTCTCTCTTTTATGACTTTAATTATTCCCCGCTTTAATTAAAAGCATTTTTGTGTTGTTTGAGCCACAAACATGCTAAGTATGCACCCCTGTAACAGGTGGCACACAAATGTAATTGTTGCATACTGTACCATGGCAGTACCCTCTTGCCTGTAATCTATATGAAGCCGTTATCCTATCTGGTTGTATACTTGCACCTGTTTGAACCACCTTATGAAAAACGCCAAGCAAGTGCGCTTTATGTTTTTTGGGCATTTTTGACCCAGCAACAACTTGGTGTGTGATAAATATCAACTGAACATTACTCCCAAACTGAAGCTACGGGTAAAAACCCCTATGCGACCTTACATCAAAGTTTAGTTTTTGTTTATCAACCTGAATTTTAGTCCCCGGACAGCCTATCTAAAATGTGGTACTACTAAGTTGTTCTATTATTTTTCCGCCGAGGCATTTACTTCGTCGTTGAACGGTGCAAATTTGCACGCCGTAAACAGGGCAATTTTTGCCTGTTTATGTCCCGAAAAGTACAAAAAAAAAAACCTTCAACTGCTTTTTCAGATCACCTCTACCTTCAACTCAACTTTTACGTCTAACCAAAAACGTCGTTTAGTAGTGGGCACACTATGTGTGCATACGACGCTGATACAGCCGTCAGTGCTTTTCTTTGAGGCGAACTGAAAGCATAGGTACGTTACCTACCCAGTGTTAAGACAAAGGGCATTGATATATACATCATTGTTCGGCAAAAACGAAAAACTTGTTGGCTGTTCTTGGATCGCACTCACGCACACAAGAATTGAACATTTTCAAAGGTAAACAATACTTGTAATTATGCCTAGTTATTCATCTCATTGATGGCACAAAAACCAGGGAAAAAAATTCGATATGTGATTTTTTTTTTTAAAACTTATTATCGATAACTTTCAATTTTCCACAGTAATAATTACTCGTCTGTTATTTATTGTTTTTTTTTTTTTGCTACAAGTGTACATGGCCACAACATGGGTGTTTTTAAAAGTAGTTACGGTGGACATATCTTTTTCGTTATGCGCGAAAATATTTTTAAATCAATGAGTTAGAGAAGTCTAATACGTTTTTAAATATGTTTTTTTTTTGGTATATAGGATTTGGCATTTAGTCCTGTTTTTTGTTGTTTGTGGTTTTTTTACTAACAACCCGGCTCTTAACTCTTACTTAGCCTTTTATTCATCATATATCTTTTCTTTGCCTTTATTTGAGTCATTTTTTGTCTGTGATTATTTTAAATATTTTTCTTTTATTTTCATGTTTTTCTGTTCAAGGGTAACCCCCTCTCCCCCCTTTCAATTTAATAATGTCCACCGTGAAATAATAACCGCAAAAACCGGGCGTGAAAAACATAATAATTGCTTTAAATGTAATAAAAAAAATATTTCTACGTTTATTATGCAAAAAAAAGAATTAACGTGTATTCCGAAATATAAAATTCGGTTCACATATTAGATTTCTATAGTTTCATCATATTCCTTGTGAATCAATGAATTGATAAACCCAGGAAAACGAAGAAAATAAGAAGGTAGCCACGAATAGCAAACAAATTATAAAAAAAAGAACAAAACAATCCACAAAATTTAAATAAACTAAAATTTAGTAATAATAAACACTTATGAAAACTAAAAACGCTTGTTGAGCAAAGAGCGCCAAAACAAAAAACAAGAAAACAAATGAAATACAAAATCAAAGACAAAAAGTTGTAATAGTAATAATTAAAATGTTTTTTTAGCGATACTTACACAAAAAACGTATCATAGCAATAATAAAACAACCGAACCATTTATATACGACATTACTTGGTAAAAATGATTCATACAAAACATAACAGTATAGAAAGAGGCCAAGGTTCAATTAAGAAGCGTACGTAAATTATCCCTAAAACAACTTTTAAATTTAAAAAGTATAATGAGACGCAAAAAAAACAATAAAAACCATATCTCCCTTTTTTACAGGAATCCAAACGACGCAAAAAATAAGAATAAATCTAAATAAAAATTTCAAAAAACGACAAAAAAATAAATATTAAAAATCTTGGATTATAAAAAGAGATTAAAACAATACAAAAAATAAATCAAGCTTCCACGAAAAACAAACATAAATTGCTTTTAGCGTTATTTGATACAAAAAAAACATTTGGAATTAATAATGCTAACCACAATGCTAGTTAAATCTGAAACCTTACTGGAGTTTAGAGCTTAAATTTTAATGGAATCAAACAAAAAAAACTGCTTATGTAAAGAGTAAAATTTTGCTGTAATTCTTTAAAATATGAGGTAATAATTTGTTTGAATCAATAAAAAATACTTATTTAAAACAACAACCTAAAAGCATTGAAAATTAAAAGGCTGGTGTTTTTTTTTGAGAAAGTATAAAATTGAAAAAAAAAAAAACATAAATCTATAATTATGTACATAAAACTTTAGTGTTAAATATAAATAAAAACATAGGCAAATAGAAGTTTTTAGACAAAATATAAAAAATCTCACATTTTTAAGAAAAACATACAAGAAAAGAAATAAATGCGCAAAAAAAATTCATTGGCCTTTTTTTATATTTAATTAGCTTTTAGTGACAGATGAATCGAAACAAATTATTTGGGAATTTTATTCCCTTTTAAATCTAAATACTTTTGTTTTTGTTGTATCATAAATGAACCAAACGAAGTATAAAACAATAATCAATTATCTTTTGTTAAAAGTATATCCAAAATCTGCAAGTTACAATCAACGTCGTAATATGTGAAGAAGATGAAAAAATTTTGTTCTAGACAGCGAAATACTTTTTAGTAAATAAAAAAAATTAAAAGAAGGTCATAACAGATGATGATCTTCATAATACTTTATATTCGTCTTACGAAAACTCAATGTCGGGACATTTAGGAATAAATGTTACAGTTGAAAAGGCCTGAAAAAGCTATTATTGGCCTAAAATGATTGAAACAATGCCAAATATGTTTCTAGTTGTTAAAGGTGTCAGTTTTTGCATTCTGTTTTATAAGACAATCTTAGTCTCTATCTGATTTCCGTAAATAACATATGGAAAGAATAGGTATTTCTTTAGTTAGACCATTCTAAAAACGATAAAAGAAAATATTCACATATGTGTCTTAACTGAACATTGTACAAAATAGGCGGAAGCTTTTCCAATAGCCAACAAATCAGCGAAAACTGTTTCGAATATTATTTATTACAATATTTTGTGCCGTTATGGAGGTTGTAAAGTTGCAGAAAGCGATCAAGGTATAGAATTTTGCAATAAAGTAGTAAAAGATTCGCAGAAAAAATTCTAAAATACACGTATAACATCAAGTGCCACCTATGTGTAGACAAATGGTTCTGTTAAAAATTTATATCAAACACTTTGATAAGATAAAGAAAAGTATGTGAATGAAAACAAGTATAACTGGGATACTTAGTTGGCTCCTTTATTATTTTCATATAACACAAAAAGCACAAAAGTATAAAATCGACTTTATTTTTGCTTATGTTAAACGAAAACCAAAGTTTGCCATCTGCTTGGTTTTGTAGATCTGCTTTAGAATCAAGTATATGAAGTGAAAATATTGTATCTAATAATAATTTTAGAATTTCAGCAATTGCAAATACAAAAAAGCACAGGAAAAAAAGCTTTGAAAAAAAAACTAAGAAAAAAATTTATGCAGGTGATGAAGTGCAACTACTTAATAGCCAGAAAATGTAAAGAACAGGCAATATGTTAGATTACTAGTAAAAAAAAACCTATAAAGGTTTTAGAAGATTTGCACCATAATGTTTTTAGACTCTTAAAAAGTATGGGAAAAAAACACAAAAGATGTATAAACGGTACTAAATTATAAAAAAAATTTTACTGAAAGAACAACAAAATTTTTTAGGGTATGCAAAAATGACGACGTTAATCCTTATGAATAAGATGTTTTAAGTAAGAAATTCGTTTATATATAAAAGAAGAAAAACAATTTAAAAAGTTTGCTAGATGCTTTTTTGTCAAAAAACAGTTTGCAAAGGCTAACAAACCCCGATAAATTAACGGATATAACGTTTAAGCAAACTAGAACCAGAGGCGTATTTCAAACTCAAAAGAATACTTATAGTATACTGCAGCGGTTTAGTCTTCTTCTTGTTGTTTAAAAGTGCACGAAAATTTGGCTGATATGTCAAAAGAATAGATCGTAATAAATTACCTATATAAGTCATCAGTTTAAGTACAAAACCCAAAAATTGCGTTTAGTAGATCAGCACAATCCTGTTTTGGATAATGTCAAAAACTGGTTTTAGAAATTTCTGATCCCAGATTATATTGTTTACAAGTCAAAAACTGATCAACATCTTATATAAAAAATTTTTTTGGTGATAAAATGTTTTATGGCACAGAATAAACGTATTTCTCAAATGTTACAATTAAATTTGTATTGGCTAATATCGATAATCCATCTTGGCTTAACGATAATATTTTAATTTAAAAACCTATGTGTATATGCCTTTTTTATATTTATAATTCACATTGGATATGTGCAAAATTAGACTTACAGAAGATTAAATTTTTACATAATGGACTCATTTTTTTTAATCGTGATGATATCGCACTTGATATGCGGCTAAAATAAGATAAAAAATTGCCTTTTTTGAAATAATACATAAAAATGTTTTTTTGGAAAAGAAGATAGTTATAACTGTGGTGTTGTTATTCTTGAATGTTTTTTCAGACACGTTGTAGACTTTGATTAAACAGGATTTGATGCAGATATTTGCACAATTTTATAAGGGTTTTTTAACACATTTAAATTATTTCTTCATGTTATTTTGTTTTTTCTGTCTATAATATATTTATGTGAGTTTTTTTATTGCTTTATTACGTTTTTTTGTGTTAGTCATGCTTATAAAACATTATTTTTTGCATAATTATCATACAAACTTTGTGTTTTTGATTTTGTATTTCATTTGCTTTTATGTTTTTTTTTATAGCTCTTTCTCAACAAGCGTTGTTAGTTTATATAGGTGTTTATTATTACTACGTTTTAATTTGTTATTATTTTTGTGGATTATTTTTTTTCTCATTTTTATAAGTTGTTTGCTATTCGCGTTAGATTTCTTCTTTTCTTCGTTCTCCTTTCGTTCATCAATTCAATGATTCACAAGAAACAGAAAAAAAAATAAGTGAATTCTAAAATAAAAACCAATTTCATAATTCGGAGTACACAGATATTTTTATTTTTTTAATAAACGTAGAAATATGTTTTTATTACATTTTAAGCAATTATTTTTTTTTCACGCCAGATTTATGCAGAAATTATTTTATGGTGCACATTATTTAATACGACACCCCCCCCAAAAATTGCCTGACGGGTCACCTCACTCACCCCCCGCAGATAAATCACCTTAAAGTACAACTGGCGCCCTCTGCCTCTCCCCCCGCCCTCGCATTTTGACATTTAGGTCATAATTCGTTGGTAAAAGCATCGAAGTCAACAACTAGTGACCGGGGGTTATGATTATTGATCCAAATCTTATAAAGTGTCTTTAATTAGCTGATATGTGTTTGTTGCTACATGACATGTTTGGTTTTATCGACGTATAATTTTTATACTGCAGTTTATAAATGTTAAAAATTTTGTGTAAGATGTTTTAGAAAAAAAAATGTTTTTAAACCTACAGACTTTTAGAAATACGTTTTTTGTTCCACTCTAATATTTAAAACATTTTTTACTAACCTGGTGTAATTTGCTTTGGTTTTAACAGGTAATACGGGTCTTTTTTGTAACAAAAATAAGCACTTTTTAGGTTGTTTTGCCAGCAAAATTTTGGGTATAATATATAAAGTATTGCATGTTTTTATTATTTTTTTATAACAGCAAAATAAAAAAGTTTTACTGCAATTTTCTTTTTACAAGAATATTTCGTTGCTTTTTAATTGTTCTGGTTTTTTGTTCTTGGTGTATTTTTAGCTTTTTTATATGGCCAAAAAACAACAATTTTTTTGATATAAACTAATAATATAAGAAAAAAAAACTGAGATTGGATGAAAACGTGTAAAATGCACTACAGTTTTTTTTTTTTTTTGCAAAAACTTTAAGTCTTTTATAAAACCATATAAAAGCAGAAACGCAGAAAATTATAAAACACCCAATACTTTTAAAATATTAATTATGGTAATCTTATAGCAAAATATTACAGCAATAGAGTTTTTGAGACGTATAAAAGTCTGTTCCATTGCAAAAACAATATTGTTTTGCGCCCATAATAAAATGGCGTTTATAAAGAATATGGTAGATCTGTAACTGAAATACAAAAAAGAAAATTGGAGAAGGCAGCCGGACTGTAAATAACTATATACAGGAACGAAATTTTCCCGTTAAAACAAATTGTTGCGGATGATAAAATTATGTTCTTGTCAAAAATTTTTGGTTTAAAGTTATTATTATGTATATGGCACATGGATTTAAGTTTTATCTGTCATCAAACACTTTTTTATAATACGTACGCAGTCCGAATTTTTTTTTGAGATAGAGCTAGTCAAGTTTCTTTGAAGGCTTTAAGCCAAGATTTATATAGTTAGATATTATAAAAATTTTTTACAGATTTATATAAAAATTTTTTCTATAAAAGATTTGTTTGTTGACTAAAATTTCTGCCGTAAAAAAGACACTCCCTTAAATCCATCTGTGGTTTTTTTTTGTGTCCACAGGGGATGTTCTGCGCCTCGTGAACATCATTTTTGTTTATTAAGAATTTTTACTAGAAAAGTCTACGCCGTGACAATTAAAAATCTTAAATCAGTTATAGTAACTAGAAACATCACAGAGCCAGACTTTTTGCATACGCAAAAAAGTTTTTTGTAGTATTAAAAATATGCGTATAATATCTATGGGATTATTTATATAATGACATGTAAATTTGTACCCGTATAACAACTTGTGCAAAAAAAACCTAAACTTATTGGTTTTAATCACATTTTTTATATCCTAGAGTCATTTAGCACATTTGCCAATAAACTGTATAAAATTTTGCTATATAATGCGTAGCGCTCCTGCAGGTTTTCCATATCTTCATACTAAAGCAGCGGTAGATTTAAAAAATTTCTAGAAGATAAAAAAGTTCAGTATTACTATAATAGAAAAATATTTTTTGACATTCTAAAACAAAAAAGATAGTGTCTTTACATTACCGCTACCATTTATGGCATAAATATCGACTTTTATATAAGATTTATCTTGTAAAGGGTTAGACAAAACAAAAAGAAAAACATAAACATATTTTGTTTGTAACAGTGTTGAAAATTATGCATCCACCGCATCCAAAGACTGCACAAAACTAGTATCTACTTTTTTTTTATTAAAGGCATTAGAAGCACGAATCCTGATACGCTATCTCGGAATAAGGTTGATCTTTATACAAGAACAAGGTGCAACGTTACAGGCCTCCATGATTTTCGTACCAGTCTTGCTATAAAACTGTTAATGTAACCACTAAATCGTAGATACGGATATGACAAGCTTGTGTCAGATAGCCTTTAAAAAAGATAAAAGAAATATCAAATTACAATAAAAAAAATGTACCATTTTATATTGTCATTACCTTTTTAACAAGTCGTATCCACGTGAAACGGGTAATAAGTTCGAACTATAAAAAACCAAATTGATGCTCATTGTATATCAAAATACGTAGTGCAATTATGTGAACAGCGCAGTGAATGATTTTTTTAGTCGTAGAATATTATCTTATACACTTTTTTTCGTCATTTTAATCTTATACGTGTCTGATATACAGGGTTAATTTTTTTTTAGCTTGTGAACAAAAGAATATAAATTAAAATGTCAAAATGATGTAAAGTGTTTTTTAACTATATAAACATTAATAACTTACAATTGATGTGGTAATACGCACTATTTTATACATGCGTTAGTGATGTATTTGTGCTGATATGCAAAAGCGATAGGACTAAATACAAAACACGTTAAGTATTTTTCAACCCTGTTATTTTGTAATATAGTTACAACAAAATTGCTCTCACATATTTTATTTTTTGTTCAAATATAATATTACTATTATTTCTAATATATTGTAGCACAAGTAACAAAAAAGATAAGGAAAAAATGCTTAGCTCTTAGGTTATAGCCTTAAGATGCAAATTTTAACAAACGATATACAAATATGTATAGTTATAAAAAAACATGACTTTTTTTTGTAATAGCACTTGGTACCTATGTTTAGTTTTTGCTAGTAAAATCATGCTTAAATTCATAAATAGAGACGATTGTATAACAGCATTTTTCACAGGTTAAATTGCGTATAAACTAAGCAGCAACAAATGCATTTTTTTTACAAAAATACAAGCATAATGTGTGTTTGGGATATTTCATGCACATATTGTACTATTTTATATTGCAAGCTGGCGTTATTGACTTCGATAATACACAACAAAAAATTAGATAAGATAAAAGGTTCAACTTTGAATTTTATTTAGTGTTACGCAGTTTAAACATAAAATACACGAAATCTAATTGTATAATAACAAGAAAAAATGGTTTTTTTAAAGAGACAAAATTTGTTATTTTTAGTAGTTATACTATGTTTTTATGATTTTCTTACTATACTCGCATTAGTTTTTTTCAAAAAAATATTACAGTCTGGTAGCAACAGAATTTTTATGTCGTATTTTGGTGTCATTTGAATGCGCATGTAGCTTTACAAAGCATTTAAATTATACAAAACAAATGTTAAAATATACTTGATGTCCCCATATATTTCTTAGTACGTTAAAAGCTTACATGTCAAACTTACTATCTACTTGTTCGCGATAAAAAGATTGTTTTGCATTTAAATGCTCTTATTAATGAAAATCGTGGTACGCTCAAAATATATAATTTTGTTATAGAAATTTTCATAGATAGCTGTTGTTTGTGGTGAAGGTATTATCCCCATAATGGCAATGAAATATTAACTTTGTACGTAAATTCAATTTTTTGGTATTTCTGGTTTATAGAACGCAGTAATGCCAAATTTTAAACTATCAAATTTTATATTTGAAATAATAAAAAAAAAATCAGAAGAAGAAGCTTAAGTGCAAAAATTGCTGCATATGACTAGAAACAATTTATAATTTTTAAAAAAAAAACACAATTACGTCTTTGTTACTTAAACTGTTTTTTACGATAAGAAAAACGCAATATTTTACGACGACGGCATCGGCTGACATCTTTTCCATAAAAATTTGCGGCAAAAAAAAACCAGAGTGTTGTAATTCGCTGCAAAAATTGTTTTTGTAAATGATAGTATGTAAGGTACTGCATTACGCTAGCTGCGACTATGTAGTAGGCGTCGTTGGAGTTAAAAATTCATATGGTAAAAGTTTGGGCATAAAAATTTTGTACTTGTACTATTTTTATATTTGCAAAGTGTATAATGACAATAAACTGGTACATATTATTATTTTTTGCTGCGTGCCTTATATTACAAACTGCATTTACAAATCATTTAAGGTCTACCGTGAGTAACATATTTATTTTTTTAAGGAAAAAAAGTTGCTTCTTAAAAAGATTTTAGTTGATATTGGTAAAATTAAATTTGAAAAAACAAAAACAATTGTTCTAAAAGTATTCTAAATATAAAAATGCAAAATCTGGGTCAGTACGATAGCGATTAGTACTATTAAATCATTTTCAGCAAAATATAAATCTGTAATTCTCACTGTCTTTCACGAGTGCTTTTTTGCATGAGTCAGATATAAATATAGTTACAAAATGTTTTTTGCAAACAATACCGCGAAATAAACTAAGCCTGTAAAAACAGACGCTGCTGTGTAATTGGCAGTTTTTTCTTTTATAATTTTGTTTTAATTGAGTTCATAAGTTGTAAGGTCATTACAGTTTATTGTTGCCTTATGCAATTTGCAATTTAATACTGGTTCTTATCGGATTAGAGGAACAGCAGTTAAAACTTTGAACAGACTCTGTTCGGAATTTTACCGAGAGCTGAATATGTAACCCGGACTATTTTGCTATTTATGTAATGTTTTTCTTATAGCAGTGATGTAAAAATATAAATATACCGTTTTTTCAAGTAAAATTTTTACTGTTTTTATAGATATTAATTTAGTTTGTTTATATATTTGATATGTTAAAATAGGAAATAAAAAGGTAAATGGTATCATACAGAAACTATATCATGATAAGTCACTATAAAAAATCCTTGTAAGTATTTTTTAACTAGCTGTCCTGACGTTCTAGATATAAATTTATGTGTAAAAAAAAATTATTTTATGGATAAAATGTAAATGATGCAAAGCAACTATAAAATACTTTATATTTTTTTTAGATGTATACTGCGGTGGATTAAAAATACTGAAAAAAAAACTTTTTTAAAAAAACCAGAAAAATAAAAAAAACTCAAATCTGGTTTATGGTTTTTTTTTTAGAATCATAAAAAAAAATAAGAAAATCTGGTTGCAAAAACTCATAAATTGACAACACTGATACCAATTCTGTAGCATTTTTTTTATTAAACTTTGTTTTAAATACAAAAGAAAGTGATACTAAATAATTTATAGCGTTACAAATATATTTTAAACACAAACATAATGTCAAGTCAAAAAAAAATTTTTATTCTCATTACATTTTATCCAGAAATATAAAATATTGTTTTTGAAAAATCTTGCGTCCTGGTTTACAACATAGTATTTTTTTTCAGGTTTGCTAAATATCCCTGTTTTCAAGCTTTGTTGTTTCGCTTTCATAAATATCATGATAAAATATTAACTTCTGAAATTACAGAAAGAATAATCCCTCAATCATCCCGGTGTTCTGTAAAATTTTCGTATTTGTAAAGTTTTGTTCTACTGTAAAATTTTCGGAAAGTTAATGAAAACGATTGTATTCAAAATTCAAAAAAAGATAAAAATTATGTAAAAAAAAACAAAATGATTTTCATTATACTTTTTTTTTCATCAAACACTAATGCAAAAAACCCTAAAAACTAAAAAAAATACGAACAGGCGGCGCAAAAAATCAAATAAAAAAGTACGCAGACTAAAAATATGTCTAAAAACTATCATTTTTTTTTAATTTTTTTTAGCAAAAAAAATCCAATTTTTTTTTTTGTTACAAAAAAATGCGAATAAAAAAAAAGATGCTTC
>JAQFYM010001687.1:0-30378 GCA_034694785.1 Agrenia bidenticulata | reverse complement strand
TTTAGAACATGACACCTATATATGTCAAGTATTTTTGGCCTTGACACATATATGTGTCATGACTATATTTAAGATGATACATATATGTGTCATGCGAAAAAAATAATATGACACATATATGTGTCATAGACCATTTTGGCTTGACACATATATGTGTCATGCATATAATTAAATATGACACATATATGTGTCATGGCCAAAAATAACATGACACATATATGTGACAAAACTTGTTAAAGGGTCAACGAATGAATAGTTAAGCAATCAAAAAAATATGCATATTGAAAAAATGACACCTTAATTTATGGTAGCGTTAGATAAAAATATTATTTTATATTATAAATTTTTTGTAAAATTTGTAAAAACGGGCCCCTTTTTTAGCGGGGCCTGAAGGAAAAACCCCCTCTTCCCCCCCCCCCTTCCGAAGGCCCTGGTTGCAAGTAAATTTTTAACAAAATATTATTGTTATTATTACAATAAAAAAACATTATTTATATACCGTTAGAGACATAAAAGTTTAGTTACTATTTTCTTACATGAATGGCATCACAAATGTAAAAAAAAATGTTTGCTGCTTTTACTTTTTACAATTGTACTAAAATTGAGTATAATTGTGATATTTAAATTATAACCTACAATAATTTAAACCCTTTTGATATTCACACATTTCATTGGCATTTAAGAGTAAAAAAACATTGTTTTGTATTATAATAACTAATATTAAAATGTATAAAAATAAAGCAAAACGTAGTTTAAAAAAATTTAAGATATATTTCGTCTATAAAATGATAACTTCTAAAACTTTGCAACTAACAGATAAAATTTTAGTGCCTATTGCAAATAATTAAGTGTTTTTTTGCAAAGTAGGTTTTATTGTTGTCTGTTTTTAGAATACGAGAAAAAAAAACGAACGAAAATACTAGTATTTTTACCATATAGAAAAGCTTATAAACCGAATGTATATGTTTACTAGATGTAAAAAATTGCAGGTCGTTATAAATAACAACAAATTTATATAGTTAGATATGTTATACGACATATTTTTTACATAAATTCAAAACTATAAAAAAAAACATAGGAAATTATGAAATGCTATAAAACGAAACCGGTCGTGTTGTAAGATATCTGAATCGGTCTGACAAATATATGCTTATACTATAAAACGTGCATTCAGTGAAAAATGTTATTCAAAATATGTTTTTTAAAGTACAAAAAAATATGAAAGCTAAAAAACACATTTTTTTTTGTAAACTGTAGAAAATACCACTAAACTCCAGTGTGTTTGTTTCGTGCGTTATAGCAGGTTATAGTGTAAAAGTTTTTTCTCTTAGAAATACATTTCATAGAAAAAAAAGCGTATATTTTTAGACATAAAAATTACAGCGTGCCTTTCGGTTGCCTTTATTTACTTGTATGTTTAAGTTCTATTGCCTTTTTATACACAGATAAAAAAAAATATATGAAAACGTATTTTAACCTAAGTAAATGCAAAAAACTTAGAAAAATAGTGCATGGCCAAAAACGTTGCATATACATACACTACCTTTTTGCAAAGTAGTTCTGGGTTTGTCGAGTAGCCAGAAAAGCAAATATTTTTCTACTCACAAGGCTGTAATATAAATTTACTAGCCTTTTTGGCCGAATGGAAACAAATAAAATTAGAAAAAAAAATCGTTTGTACCATAGTTTTGATATTGCAATGTAGACAAAAGTACTAAAAAAAATTCTTCGTAAGTTTAACTTAAATTACTCTAAAACTTATATGATTCAAAATGCTTTTTACTACGACAAAACAAACAAAACACTTCCGTTGACTTCATGGGTACGCACTGTAGCAGTTCTGGTAAAAGATAAGCATTTTGTTACCCAAGTTAATATAAAACTTTGAATATAAAAAGTTTGTCGAAAAATACATTTTCAAAGATAGAAAGCATATTTGCTATCACAGAGTTTCATGTACATACTACAAGACTGTATTTGTTAGCTTGCAGCTAGTAAATATATGACGGTATAATATTTTAATAATAATTGTTCTGTTTTTGAAAAAAAAGAAACAAAATATTGTTGTCTTGCGTAAATGTCTGTTATACAGCCAGCACAACTTTTTGTACAGAATTTTTTTGTGTTGTTTTTTGTTGTGCAGGTTGTTAAATGAGATATACTTTATACTTTTTTAATATTAATATTTTTACAATCAGATTTAAAGTATAGATTTATTATCTTGGTACATTTGTAGTAATTTAGATTTATGAACGGCTTAAAATCTTGCTGCAACAACAAGTGAAATACAAGGTACGAATCATTGCAAATATATCTGCTTTGTAAACAAATTTACGAACCGAGTCCTTAATTCTTGACTTATACACAAAAACTCAAAAAAAAGGTATGGCGGGGTGCTTTTTAGGAAAAACTAAGGCGAAAGATCCGTTTACAAGAAGTCAATAACCCTTTGCACTGTTGCACAGGGATTGGAGACGTCTGAAACGCCTTTTTCTTCATTGTTTTTTATGTATAAGTTTTTGCTATACAAAAAAGTTTTGCAATTAGCTTGCTTTTTTTGTATATAAACTAAAACAAAAAAACTGCGCTGACACGATAAAGTAAGTGGCAAAAAGTTTAAAACATACCAATAACAGAAAAAGCTTCTTTTGTTTAGGCATATAATTTTAAAAAAAAACTAAAGAGTAACATAAAAGATGATAATATACTTTTTGTAGTACAAATATGTTTTTGTACGTAGTGCGTATAATTTTTGATATTAAATATTTTTTATTCGTAGTTACTATTTTTTCTATCATTAAAAAAACATTTTTCGGCGTTTTATACGCTTTATAAAGTATACATACCCGCAAATTAATTAAATTAATTGTTGTGCGTAGTAATACAAAAAGAATTACAGCTCTGTCTTGATTTTTATCCTTCTGATCATTTTACATTTTCTTTGAATTTTAGTATGTTTCTTTTTTTAAGGCACGCTGCTATTAGTAAAAAGATAGAAAACAAAAAAAAAAAAAAAACGGTCAAAATACAAGTTCATGTTTTTCTTGTAATACAAACTTTGTCTATATTAGTATTTTAATTTAACTTTGGCAATTTTGCGGACGAATGAAAAACCATTGAAATATTTGATATTTTTCGTGACTTAAAAAGTTAATAGCGATTTCGGATTTTTTTTGCGTTTTCTGTTTTGCCATAAAAAAGGAGCATTGTTTGGACACGAAAAACGTATATAAATGGCGTTTAAAAAAACATTTTTTTTTCAATTAAATCCTAATGTAAACATCATTAAAACAATACTTAGCTTTTTTTCAAAAGAGGCTTTAGACGATAGGACAGACGCGTAACAATTTTTTTGGTTAAGCACTCGTTAGTACAAAATCACGTTTTTTTGTACGCAAATTTTTTTTAGTAACATAGTGCTTTATTTGTTGTAAAAAACTTTATGCCAATTTTTATTAAACCGCTATACGCCAAGAATTTTTAGTGTTTCCAAAACAAATAAAACGTTGCTTTTGATTGTTGAAAGCAACTCCAAAGACCTCAAAAAAAAGGTACAAGTGGCAAAAAGTAAAACGAAACATACACAAAAAAACTAGTTTTTACAGAAATGCCTCGACTTGGCAAGTCGAATAGTTTTATGAAATTATATTTACAATAGCTTGACGCCGTCAAATTATTGCGAAAAAATGCAGGTATTATTTATTTTTGTGGTCAATAAAATACCTACGTAACAGATTTTTAAAAAATAAAAAAGCTTTATATAATATTTCGTATATAAAAATTAATTGCCGGAAAACCTAGTATTTTGTTTTTACTAAAGAGGTAGAAACCAAATGTATTGGCCCTTCTTTCGCTTAACAAAAAACTGTTATATAAGTCAAACTAAACTATGGTTTTGTAATAAAATAGTAAAAAATTGAGCGTCAAAAAAAACGACCACTAACGATCAGACAAAAAAAAATAAAAAGTTTTTTAAAACCCAATATTTGCACTTTTCCTTTTTTTTTTCGTATACTACAAATTACAGAAATATGTCCAATACAAGTTTATTTTGCAAACATTGTTGTTAGCAAAACCATAAGTGTACACTTTCATATAAAAAAAATAATCTAAGGTTAAAATGATTTACTTTTTTTTAAGAAGTATAATTACTTCTTGTTTTTAGCTCAATAGAAAAGTATTTAAGTGGCAATTGTTACAAAATTTATTTTTAGATATATTTTTTTCTTTGAAATATAATTAGCTTGCAAGGTAAGAAAAAAAGAAATAACAAAATAAACTTTATGACGTCATTTTACGTTCAACTTTGATTTAAAAGACTATATGCTTGCGTTGTTAGTTTACAAGTTGTGCAAAATATTTAACTGGTCATTTTATATGCGGGTTGTTTTATTATCATGTTTGTATTCCTATTGTCAGTCATTTAAATCTTAACAACTTGTTATTCGACACATAATAAAAAAACTTAAGCAAAAAACCGCAACACATAAAATGTTGATACACAATGCGAAATGTATATAATAACTGGTTACTTCAAATAAATATCAATTTTTTGCAACTTTACTCGTATAACTCACTTGTTAGAAATAAAATATAATTAGTGATTCTTATAGTGTTTTCAAAATAGTTTTGCAAATATAGGTAACAACAAACACAATTTAATGTTGTAAATTTACAAGTACGCTATGGCTTCTCCTAAGAAAAACTAGTATCACGAAAAAGAATGCTTAATAAGACAACAAAATACAAAAAAACTGCAGTTTTGGCCTTTTAGTGCAAAGATCAAAAGCGTTTATGAACAAAAACCTTAACAAAGATGTTGTGAATGTGCAAAAAGGGTATTGCATTGGTTTTGGTGTTTAGTTCTGAACGAATGACAGTTGCAATTTTGAAAAAAAGAATGTTGTCAATAAAACCAATTCTGTCTATAAAGAAAGCCTTTTTGTGTGACGTAGAGCATAATAAGGTACATTTAGATTTTAAAACTAAGGTTTCGTTTTTAAAAAGAAAGGCCGTTAAAACACTTCTTTTGCCCGTTTTATAATGTAAAGCGTGTGATTACAAGAACCTTGGTGTTTTTATTTTACTTTCTGCAAGTGTTTCTTTTTGTATTTACAGCTAAAACTTTATTTTGTTTTGCTTTCCTTTAGTCTTTTTTTTGACTCATGACGACATGGTGAGTATAGACCAAGGAAGTTCAAACCCTTTGACAAAAGAAATACTAAAAAACAATACAAAAATCAATAGAGACCGCAGGCAGGGCACAAAAAAATATGTTAAACGATAGCATGAAAAAACAACTCCATACAAAAGAACTGTACGAGTTATTTGCAGGTGGAATGCTTAAGGCCGACTGTCGCGAGAAATTTACAAAGTGCGTACATTACAGATCTATATATTAGGTATTATCAAAGAAAAACTAGATTAGGGCTGTAGTTATAGATATTTATATTACGTGTTATAAAAGAGCTATCTCAATAGACAAATGTTGTTTAACGGCACTGACCTACGACAATATAGCAATTTTTTTACGGTCAGTATCATCTTTTATACTATAAAATAATCGTTAAACATTGATTCAAAATAATGACATCTTTGCGAACATAATAAAAAAAGAATTTGCTGCACGACGAACACAGGTAAAAAAAAGTGTAATCACTGTAAAGATTATAAAAATGTACCCCTGTACAGAGTTAAAAATCTCTTTTGACATAAAAAATACTTGCTTATGCAAATAGTGATTTGCAAAAACATGAAGTTTAAAAAAATGGATAAAAATATCAGTAGAAAATTTTTCTATAAATTAAAAAAAATACAAAACAGAAATACACGTATAAGATCTACTGTTCCGCATCAAGCAAATGATAAGATACTGAACTAATTATAAAGTTAAACACGCGCACCTAAACATATACCCAACACAATTATTGACAGTAATTCAGATTTAATTACAGTTACAAGTTAATATCCAAGCCAACTAAAATCAGAATAAAAAAACAGGATCGCGCCGAGGAAAAGAAAAATATAAATGTAATTTTTTGAGCATATAGAGTATTTGAAAAAAATGGTTTTTTAGGCAACTAGTATATAAGTTTGTTAAAAGTTACACAAACACGGATTCGGCTCATTTCTGCTAAAAAAAAACAGTTTCGAAGATTACAAATAAGTGCTATTGACATTCGTGGCAATTTTTTTGCAAGAAAAGATTAAAATTTGTAACTAAGCACATGATTGTTTTAAAGAATTTAAAAATCATATTTTAAATACTTGTGTTTTAATTCAAAGATATCATTTGTTATTATATTTGTATATATGAATATAGTTATTTCTTTTTAAGTATTTTATACAAGTTAGTTACAAATTGTAGCTCGGATTTGCATTTTAAAGTATAAAAACATGCTAAAAATAATCTTGCACCAAAAATTGTTCTCGTGTACTGTCTTGTGTCGTAATTTGTGACAATTGTCTTCGCTTGACACTATGAGTATATGTTTTGTGTAAATTTGTGGTACTTGACGCTATAGAAATAAATATCTGCGTCCGTTTTCATATTCTATTATGACTTCAATAGCCATGGAAGCTGCGCATACGCAAAGACTCTTCGTATGTGCAAATTTGTAGTCGAATTGTTTATGTACAATAAGTTTACAACGTAGCTGTCTGACATACACAGTTTTCGATGCTTCGACCAACATTGACTCTTTGAAATATGTTAAACTTTTTTCCTGGCAATACAAGCTACTGTGATTTTTAAACTGTGATTTATATTAATATTACCGTACTATGCTCACTTTGTAAGGAACAACGAATTTGAATGCAATTAACAAAAATTGCCTTTTTTTGATATGTGCATATTGCTAATTTGCCCTATCTGGCGCAAGACAAAAAAACACGTATTTTTAGTTGGTAACTAATGACATTATGGCTCTATGCACAAAAGTTGATTATGATGTTTATGTTTTGTTATTTGCATTATTTTGCTGTATAACAAATATATTGGCACAATGTCTTTATCTAATCTATCGGCACAACTAGTGTTTAAACAAAAGCAATACAAGGTACTATCATTCTTTTAAATAACATTTGTATTACTTTATACATACACAGAATATTGTAAAAATCTGTATACACACAATGAATCTGTAGTTTTTACAGGTATTACATAAAGTATACCTGTTTAAGGCACTGCAAGCAACAATATATTTTATCTTCTTGTCTGGTAAAAGGTACTTTATAGGATTGCTGCTCATTCTCGTTGTAAATATTTGATGATTAGCAACCATAATAATTACACCTTTTTACTAATAATTAAAATGCAAAAATGTACATCAACTCCATAATGTAAAATTGGAATTACACTAACTTTTACATGCAAATTTTATACAGAAAAGTTGATCATGCCCTAATACATATCATTTACTTGATATCTTTCTTTAAATAAAAAAATACGAACCTTAAATTACAAAGTGCTTTATAGTTTAAATATGATGCTTTTAAAGGTATTTTAGCACAAAAACTTGAAATTATCGTGTGATCGCATTAGGAAAAATGTTTCAAAAAGAAAATTCCTGCAAAATATTTTCTTTTATTATTTGTCGGCGTTTATAATGTGTAAATGATTCACAATAAAAATGTTTGTATAAAATAATAATACACTTTGACATTATGGTATTCTTATAAGTGCAAAAATGCGTGTTAATACGGGCAGCTTGTCTACGAGGTAAAAATGTCAATTCAGAAAAGACTGTTTTATTTACTTAATTTTTCTAATTATAGTTTTTCGTGGTTTATCTTAACAAAGTTTTCAATTTAGTCATCGATATGATATAATTGTATCAGAAATGTTGTATTTACGCAGCATATGAATAAATAGCGTTCAAAGATTTTAAAACTCGGTTTAAAGCACGATTCTTTAACAGAATCGCTTGATCTATTGATTGCACTATCTAAACGTGTCCAAAGACCTGTATTTTGCATGTCTTAAACAGTAGTCACTTTGGTGACTCCAACATAACAAAAAAAAATATTTAATTTTAGGCAATATTTTTTCAGAACAATATTATGATATCGGTTTTGTTTTCTAGATTCGTCTTCCAGGTAATTTATTTATTTATAAAATATATTATTGTTTTTTTAAAAAAAAATAAATAACAACTATATACTACAATGATAAAAAAAACAAGTCGTTTTTACCCATTAGCAGGTGTTTTTTAAATACTTTTTTGACTAAAAAACTTTTTGATTTACAACTCGACATTTTTCAACGTTTGTAAACGGTTTTAAAACACGTTTATAGACTTAAAAAATAAGCGTGCACTCTTGTTTATATTTCAAAATCTGACAGCGTTTTTTGAAAAAAAAAAAGTTTAAACTGTTAGTGGTTTTATTAAAAAGTTTAGAACCGTTTTTAAAATAACTATTTTATCGAAAAACGTAAATGTAAATCTAATAAAATTTTTTCGTACTTAAAAACAGTTTTTCTGGTACACTTTCTTAAAATTTGAAACATGTTTTTTACCCCCTCCCCTCTATACGGGCAGAAGCCCAAAAAACACATTAATACGTAGTTGTTAAAGTTTTTGTAGTGCAATATTATTGCCTTAAATAGTCGAAAAATATTTTTTTCATAAACTAAAATATTTTACTAATAGAAATATATCGAAATATAATAGAAAAATTGAAGTTATATAAAAAATATTGATTATCGTATCAGATCCGGCATTAGGCATATCACATGTTCTATTCACGGCTAAAGTAACCGGTTAAGGCTTGAGGTTAGTGACACTCGAAGCGTAAATGATCCTTTGGTACTAACGCGCGTCCAGATGTGCATCGCTGTGATGTACTAACTCTTTAACCGGAGGCCTTGTATGCACCGCAATTATGGAGTTTCTATTTTCCGGTAAGATACACTTGCAGATGTTATTGGGAATATATTTTAAACTGGAGCAACAATGACATCTTTAGCTGAAGCAACATATCCTGGCACAGAATCGGAAACAAAGTAAGAGATTAAAAAGCACAAAAAAACATAAAACGAATGGCAAGGAAACGAATTTGACCAAGAAATCACAAGCTTACTAAAGGAAGATTTTCTTTTATAAAGGCTAGTTTTAGATTTAGTCTTGGATAAGCATACAGTTTATGATGAGCTGTTGCATTTTGCGAATCAATCTTTTCAGACGCGACTTTTTTTTTTTGCAGCATTTATTTATTAGCAATAGATAATAATGATACGAAGCTTATGGAAAAGTCTGTTAGTTTTTATAAAATACTTTTTAAACAAATTTGTCTAGAATAAACGTTAATTCGTAACTTATTTTAGTCTTAAATTTACAGTTTTAGATACGCCGAATTTTTTAAATAAGTAATAAAAAGTTTTTCTATGTGTACTTGACTTTCTCTTGTTTGAGAACGAAAAAATACTAAAATATTGATGGCCACTGCAATTCTTTGATTACATCAATTTACAGTTAGACTTTAGCTAACTGTGTATGTAAGTAATCGAAGAATTAAATTTATCAATAATTTTTAACATTTGTAAGTTCTCAATCAAGAGAAAGTCAAGGCAACAATCCAAAATTTTTATTTTTTATTACCGTATTTTTTGCGTCGTGCGAAGCCATCATTCGCTTTTTTGCCAAAGTCTACAAATTTTACGGGTTTCGAAGGCGCAAGCTGACGTTATACGTGTTAAAAAGACCAAGATATCCATGTATCTTTACCAAAATTTGATAATAACTGTCAAAAAAAATTGTTTTAACTTTTCCCAATTATAATGTAAAATTATAGCGTAGAAAAATATAAAATCCAGTTAAATTTTTTATTTCATGCAGTAATATTTATAAATACAAGTGCTTTCTTTATACTTGAGTTGTAGAAAATATCGTATATGATTTAAACGTTTTTACGCATGCACTATTTATACCAAAAAGTTAAAAATAGCTTTTTACAGACGTAAGTATATATCTATTCTCTTTATAATATTCCAATATACTAAAGATTTTTTTTATTAAAAATATATTATATTTTTAATAATTTTATAAATCAGTTTTGACTCATTCTACTATTTTCTACCCACGAATCGTTTTCAATTCTTTTTTCCTAGTATTTATCGCATATGCACGTTTTGTAATTGTATTTACGGCTTGGTTGAACCCCTGCTCATTTATATCTCCAAAGTTTGTATTCATTTCCGATTCATCAATTAATTATTTGTTAAAAAACACAGAAATTTTGCAGATAGCAACAGAGAAATATTGATTTATTAATATGGAGTATATCTAACACTTTATTTAGTTCCATCTAAATTTTCCATCTTCCTTTGACTACTCCAATTGTACGTTCTACTACTGGTGATACTTTTTATGTCTTCTATTGCTATTATGTCTGCTTTTCATGGCTCAAACAAAATTGTGTACGTATTTAAATAAAATCTTACACGGTTTTTAAGGCGTCAGAATTTGTTTGCATATAGATATCCTGCATTTCCTAGACAAAAAGAAGGTACGTACAGAAGAAATACGCTGCACGTTTGACAGTTGCAAAACTTTACAATCGTGTAAACAACCGTCTACTATAAAAACACGCAATAAATTCTAAGGTGAAATCGCAGGCTATCACACGTAAGTTCATTCATTTTTTTTATCTAATTGCGATATGTTTCTTGTAAGATTTACTTAGCTTTACGAGGCATGCGTTTGGTTGCTTGCCCTAATACAAATTTAAAATTTTTCATATGCAAGTCACTGATTTAAGTGTCCAACACCCTCATAAAATATTAGATGTATGCAATAAGTAAATTCATATTAGAGACCATTTACAAAAAAAAAAACTTTCAGATGGTAGATGAAGTCGTATTACTTATGCCAACAATATTACATTGCTTGCGTATTGTATGTTTTGTACAATGAACTTTGCCAAGATGCATACAATTTTTTTTAAATTTAAATAATAAACTTTGGATATATAGTTCATCTCATAAACATGTTAATTTGCAGGAGTCATTCTTAATAAATTTTGCAAACTGGTTAATTAAATTTTATAACGTCGTAAAATATTTGTGCAGCTTCACGTTGTTTACTTATTGGTTCCATGCGTTACTTTACCTGTTTTAAACTGCAACATACTACGTATCTATATGATTGTTGTTTTTTGTGTGATGATGCTTGCAAAAAAAACTTATATGTGTCTTTTATTTTAGACAAAATTAATAAAGGAAATGAAAAACGAAATCTTCTTTAAAAGTCTTGTCATTAATTATGCAGTTCATGGTAATAGCTTAAATACACGTTGCATCTGTGTTGGTAGTATTTATTGTGATTTTTGGCAATACACAAATGTAAAAAGTATACAAAAAACGTAATATAAACCTGTTTTGAAATATTTAAAATACATGTTTTGCAAACGGTGTTAAAAAACTGCTTCAAAAAACATGAACTTGTAAAATACACAAAGATTTTATAAAACGTTTACTAAAAATGCTTTATAAAGGTGACCGGTTTTACAAAAACGTTTTTTGACAAAAGCGGGTAAAAAAATACACAATTGTGCTATGCATAAATCCGATTTTTACTAAAAAAGGTTGTAAAAACGCCAACACCTTATGCGATAGCATATTTTGTAAAACAAAATTTTGGTATTTTGTTGACATGAAAAAAAAAAAAATTAAACAAATTTTATGTAGTATTATCGGGCTTAACTTGTAATAAATCTCTAAAAATGCTATAATGCAGTAAGATTAAAATATTAAACATGTAAAAAAAAATCCATGGATATTTTTTTGTGCATTTTTACAAACCTAGTTTGTATTTTGGATCACACATTTTTTTTTTACATTTATGTTTATTTTGTACAAAAGCTTTCCTGAACCTACATACGAATGATAACCCTGAACTTAAGACAGTTTTGCTTTTTTATTTTTTTTACAGGGGGGAAGGGCAGAAAACAATTTTTTTGCATGTGATTTTTAAAATATTTTATAATTTATAATTGCATTTAAAGGCACAGACAGTGACCGGGTCCAGCCGTAAGACCTCTATAAACACTTATGCGTAGACTCCCTTTAATAAGAGTTTTTAAATCGAAAAAAAAAGCTTTAACCCTGATTTTTTATTAGATTAGTTCTATGGATACTTAACGAAAAAAAAACAGTATGCCTAACGCAGGGTTATATCATACAAAAGATATTTAGAGTATAAGTACAAAAAGCATCAATCTAACAAAAAGAAACACATAAAAATATACAAAAAATTGAAAGTATTACATTGATCTTACAATCTAAAAAAATTGCTTCTGTAACGTCGACCCTTTTGCTTTTGGCGTAATTTTTTTGTAAATTAAGAACGGGTGTTGCTTTTATAGTCACGTTTAAAGTGTCAAAATAGTTTTTTTGCCATTTTTTATCATTTTCTTAGCTTTCAGTGTCAATAACCACGCGTTCATGGCAAAAACTAAAGTTTAAAAAATTTGGCGAACATACCATGGACATACATGATAAAACAACCATAATGATATTACAAAAAATAGTGAACAAATTGGTAAAAAAAAGGTTGCTATGTTTTTAACTTCTGGTCACAAATGTACCGTTATAAATGACTCCGCATATTGTTTTTTGTTACACGTATATCTTATTGCAAGATTTTTTGTTTTATAAAAGGCATATTGCGCATGCTTCTCATGCTGTATATTTACAGCAATATGTGTTAGTTAAATGTTCTTTTCTGAAGTTTTTATAAAATATTTTTTCTTATCTATACTACGCATCATTTAAAACCTAAATCGAACTCTGGCTGATTTAAATGTATTTTATTTTACCAAAAAACGTCTAAAGACAAAAATTTTAAAGATGTGATTTTATAATCCATTTTTAGCAAAAAAACATTTTCCGTTAATTTACAAATGGACAAATAACAAATTGATGAGCTTTTAAAGTAAAGGTCTGCATCAGACCAGACCGGAACGAAATGGATAAAAATTTGTGTATAATAAAAAAAAACCAAGCCTAACGGACCGGCAAAAAGAACCAGACCGATAGACCGGACCGTAACAAAATGCAAAAAAAAATAAATGTCAAATCTGTCACTAGTTTTTAAAAATCCGTGTGGAACCGGCGTTGACCAGACCAGTCCGGTTCAGTCGGGTTTTGTCCGGTCCAGTTCAGTTCTCTTTTTGTAAGTATAAAGCATAGCATCTCTTTTGATTGGCGGGCAAAAAGCAGCTACAGACCTAAAATGTCAATTTGTGATTTTTTCCTTAAAAACAAATAAAAATTTATAATGATAAATAAGCTATTATTTCTTAAACAAAATGTCTTGTGTTTAACAAAAAATATTCGTTTTTTTGAATTTAATTTTGTGTAGAAATATGTTTTTATTGCGGTCAATTTTTAAAAATCAGATTAACCATATAAAAAATTTGTAAATCTAAAGATTAACTAATCAAATGCGCACTTAATCGTGTAAGTATACCTATGTAGGTAAATTTATATGCAGTTTTGCAAAAAGTTCGTTCGTAAACGGGGCAAAGGGGCTAACATGATTTAAAATATTAGGCGATGAAAGTAATAAAGAACAAATAAAAATTAAAAAAACGCAAAAAAGCAATTTTTTTTCTAAATGAAAAGTTTTAAACTAGTATTTGCAACAAAATCTACACACTGCCCGTATTATTGCTAAACACTTTATAGATGGCGTATTCTTTGCTGTTTTTTTAGCAATAAAAACATGTTAAATTTACAATAAAAAGTTAAAACCAAGCATTATAAGTTCATAAGAAAATGCGTACCTATAAGTTGTTACTTAATATTGTGAATATGGTATAACTTTAATGCTTTTGTAATTTTGACGTTTCTATAGCACATATAAATGTTAAAAAAAGTTAACAAGTGTATATGATACGGCTGTTATAGTTGTTTTAAGCTGACATAAGTTAAGTAAACCATTTTCTTGTATAATTTTTACCAAAAAGATATTTGTTAAACGTTTCTACGTTTGGACATGTTCTAGTTTGTGTTTTAATAGCAAAAATAGTAGAAATTTTCATTTCTAACATAAAATATTTGTTTTTTGAATTAAAATCCATAACAAATGAATACTTTTGCCAGTAAAAACAAATGTCCGCAGTTATGATTAAACATTTTTTTAATATATGCATCATAAAAAATTATACCAAAAACATATATAAAAAACAAAATGTGAATAGTCGATAATTTACTTATAAAATACATCTAATAAATATAAATTTAATAACATATAAAAATAAAGCATTAAAAGTACAAAATATATACACATCCTGTACAAAAAAAAAAACAAGATAAACAACAGTTACATCTTTGCGATCGATAAAATACATCTTATACAAAACCAAGCGGAAAAAAGAAAAGTAGAATAAAACTTTCCGAAAAAAATACTTAAAAGTACTAGTAGAAAAACTTTAAGTAGTTAAATGGGCAAACGGTTCGTTTTTTTATACAGGAAATTATAAACACCTAAAATATAAAATCGTAATTTAAATTGAGACTGCATGTCTTTTGCGCGTGTCAAAGAGTAGACTGTTGCATTTTTACCTATTTCCTTGGCTGAAAACATATAGCGTATATAAAGCGCTTTAATTATTTTATTTACGAACAATCAACCCTTTATAATTTTCTATATTTTTATATTTTTCGTAAACTTACTTTTATCGTAGTATTTGTATAAAAAGAATAATTTACACGATCTTTTTATTTTTTGTAATTATAACTGTACTCTAATAGCTTTTTAAACTAGTAGCTATTACAAGCGTTATGTGGGTATTTTTTCATCTACTAGTACAATTAGATGTTTGTTCGCTGAGAAGAAAAAAGTGCGTAACTGTATAGTAGTCCATCATTATGCTAAAAAAACCTCTGTACGCTGCATAAATAAATTATATGTGTATTTTACAGCGGCTAGGCAAAATAGGGACTGACGTATTATATTTTGGAGCCCGATACAAACAATCTTCTTAGCAAAGGCGTGAAAAAAAAATATTTTACTTGGAATTAACAACGAGACACATATTCAATATTTACAAAAAGGCTGACACATTTAACGTACCTTTAATTTTAAAATAGTTATTTTTTTTTTCTTTTTTTTTTTCTATCAATAAAATATTTAGTCGATAGAATTTGCAAATAACGAAGATCGAAAAAACATAATAAACATTAAGAAAAAATTTTTAAATGTAAGTGTAACTAAAAACTGGAGTAAAACACTAAAAAAACTATCTAACTAGCATACAGATAAAATCGCAATGTAATTGTTATTTAAATGATTAAAAAAGGGATCACAAGCAATCTGACTATAATTGAGTAAAAACCAATGCAAGAAATAGTTTAAAAATTCCTAGTTGCATGTAATAATATTTCAAAATGTAAAATAAAAAAATAGCCATATTTTTTAAACAATATAAGTCAATGATATACAACAACAAATGGGTTTAAAAAAAAAAAAAAAATCATCATGTATAAATTTCAAAAGTCCTCGCTATCACCAACATAGTTTATATACATTAAAATCCAAATACGTATTCAATGTCATCCATTTTTTATTAATAATGTCGTATTTTTAATGCAAAAGAAAAAACAGTTTGCGTACAAACAGTCACAAAATATATATTAGAGCACAAATTTATTATGTTAATTATAAAATTTAAACATAATTTACGTTCTGAATCTTTTTTTATAATCGACGCGATATGGCATTAAAAACACTCTGGATGGACAAGAGTTAAATTTAAATAGGTATTTTTACAAATCTTTGTTTACATGTATATAATACTTTATAAAAGCTATAAAATGTATTTCAATATTCAAATCTATTTTTCTTCTGCATATGATTGCTTAATATTTTGCTTTTTTAAAATGTCTTTTGCTCTTTAATGCTATACATTTAGTGCCAAATTATTTTTTGCAGACTGGTTAGTGTTTTAAAAATTGGGTAAACCGTAGATTTTTACTTATTGCGAGCAAATTTCTATAGATAATTTTGTTTGTACATTTAGATTAATATTGAATTTAAGTTTACCTTATGTGGGTAAAACATAGTTCATTATTAGTTCTATATTTTTTTTAAGTTTATGTTCTATTATAAATCTTCTTATACTGTTTAAATATGTATTTTTTTTCGAATTACAAAGTTGGGAATAATATTGATTTTATATTCCATTAGAAGAAAAAAGTAATAGAAATATAACAAAAAGTCTTCTTAAGTAGTTTACGTAAGGTTAATGTGTCAAAAACAATTTTAAATAAAAAGGGTGTTGTTCGGTTACGATAAAAAGTAAATAATATTTTTACACTAATTTAAGTGGACGTTTTCCCTGGGCTTAAATATTAAATACGACAGGTCAAAGTCCCTCCCTAGAAAAACAAGTTTATCTACACATGAATAAAGCGAGTTTGTGTCTGCGGTTGTATACACAAATATATTTTTAAGTGTTTTTTTTAAGTTTTTCGAATATTAGGATAAATAAATCTAAAATATTTTTTTCGATTATGATTGATAGTTTTCAAGCCTTATCCGTGCACTAATGCTGGAAACACGGCAAGATTTGCTATTTGGGTTTTCATTATCGGGGCGTTTATTTCTTTTTTGATAGTTCGCGAACTAAAACGCTGATTACAACTTTTTTCACAATACAAAATGTTGTATCTTTAAAAATGCGTAAAAAATACGCAAAAAAAAAATTAAGAAAAATATTGAAGTGTCTGCTATCAGGCTTGGATCTTCTCAGCGACTCGACGCAGCTTTTAAGAAACTTGCCAAATGAATAGTTATTTATAATTTTCTAAACGTAGTATATTTGGTCTTTAATAGTTTTTAAGTCTAATTGTCAACAACATAAATTTTATTTTTGTTAAAAACTATATTAAGGGCTAATATAGGCCGTGTTTTTTATAAAAACTTACCAAAATATGCAATTTAAGCGCATCTGTAAATTAAAAGTCAAGCGGTATCTTTTCCTTATATTTTAAGTAGGTGTAGTGTCAATAGATGTTGTCTAGGATGGTTATGACAAAACCATTGCCTATAATTCTTTAGAAAATTTTCTGCATTAATACACCATTTGAAGATGTAAAATAAAATTTTAAAAGTAAAATAAAATGTAAAAGATGCATATTGATGTAAAACAGTAGACCTTTTTGCAGTATAATTTATAATTTTTAGATAAATAATATTTTTGTTAAAATTAATAAATCTCAAGTGAAACAATAGTAATCACAAAGCTGATAGTAGCAAACGCGGATTGCCAAAAATTTTTTGTGGCAGTGAGCCATAGCATCGCCTTAAGACCTAAATATTATTTCATGTATTTAATCAAGATTGAAAAAAAAGGAAAATAAATAATGCAATTACATTAAAAACTGTTATTGATATATACATTTGTTAAAAAAGCAGCAAACGTTGTTGTTGAAGTATTTTATAGGCAATTTGAAAGACACAATCATGGCAATTTGTATAGATAGACATACATTTTAAAAAAAAAAATATGTTTATTTTATATAGAAAAATATTTTTTTATGTTTTGTACTCAATAAAAAAATACGTAAACAAGTTTTTTTACAATTATTTATTTTAAAAAATCTTTTAAACGCATTTTAATGTTTTTTTTATGTTTTGATAACAATTACAAAAAACACAAGTTATATCATTAGACAAAAAAAACATTTTTACAATAGTTTTTTTTTTTTTCGTTTTAAAGCTTCAACAATAGAAATTTCGTATTCAGATCTAAGTATGCAGATAAGAACCTTGGTTGTCATGTGCAAGCAGTTCTCATTCTGCACTTTTATATATTTAAACACCTCTTTTTGCAAAAACATTGCGAACAAGATTGAAATACATGCAGTTCTGGTTTTTGCTATAAAAAAGTAACAGGGGAGTAGCTAAGGGAATGACAAGGGCAGTGGCGTAGCCAGGGGGGGGGGGGGGGGGGGCGCCCCCCCATCCCATCCCCCTAGAAAAAAAATGCGCCTGAATTTAAGGGGAGGTCTTTTTTTGTGCAGAGATTTTTTTGAAAAAAAAACCTAATATAAGAAAAATTTAAACTGAAACTTTATAAAAAAATAATTTTGATTTTTGTCAATTTAAATCGTGTTTTTAAGTCAAAATTAAAAGAAAAAAGCTGACTAGCCCTGGTTAAAAAAAAATCCTGGCTACGCCACTGGACAGGGGTGACAACCCCCACCCCCCCCCACACCTTCCAAAAAAATTTTGCGCCTGAATTTAAGAAGGGCCTTTTTGGTGCATTCAATTTTATGAAAATATAATTTGAATTAAAAAAAATAAAAAACGCAAATTTTACAAAAATACACAATTAACATATTTATATTTTATAATTATGTTTTTAAACGTTTTTGACAAGAACAAATAGACTACCCCTCCTTTTAAAATTCCTGCCTACGCCCCTGGATAGAGGCACTTGCAGGATACACAAGGCGATGATAAAGTATAGCAGTGCTATTTTTAGTGCCCCTTCTCAAAGCCAAAAAGTTCACTTGTAATTATAGACCATCTAATTAGAAGTGAAAGTAACAAAAAGGGTAAAAGGATACTATTTAAGAGTACATATGGACTTTATTGTCAACAGCATCACCATTTCGTGCTTTAAGTCATAAGTTCGCTTTGTTAAAATAGAATTAATTCTTTCATTTGACTTCATAAGTATTATGATCTGGGTAGATTGATCATAAAAACAAAGGAGAATAAACAGAGAAGACTAAAAAATATGCTTACGTAGTTTTAATAACCGCCAAATGGTATATTATAGCATATTCCAGTAATATGTCACAATTGTTTAGCTTTATTTTTGCCTTTTTCTTTAATAAAAAATGTACCCAGATACAATTATTTTAAGGACAAATGAAAAAGGAAGAATATCAAACAACAAAAATAAAAAGAAAGATTATCCAAGGACGAATTTTTAAATTTATGCACGCAATAGTGTCGCATCTGCAAAAGAAATACGTAAAAAACCCTTTATTGCTATTTCTGTAACCTTTTGTTATTTCTAAGTCGTATTAGAGGGTGTATATGGAAAAGTGGACTTTTGGCTATAAAAGGGGTCCAAAATAAATAGCGTTTTTATACTTTTGAAAAGGCCCGTTATTTGTTTATTTTTTTTGCAAGAAGCATAGCCTTTTTACAGAACCCTGCAAATACTTTTAACAACACGTTTTACATCAATTTCGTCTTGAAACGGGAGTTGCGTATCAGCAAGTAATTCTATGCAAATATTATTTTTATGACTTTTGTTGTGTTTTAAATATTATGAGATAGATATTGCGACATGATTTACTTACAACTTATTAAAAAAATATAATTTGCTATTTAAATAAGCCGAATATACATAAAATCATTGGTATTCATGAGCCTTTGTTTTGTCGATATATTTTGTGGTTTCGTTTTTAATTCTGTTACGTTGTGCGATTTAATAAGGTAAATTAGAACAAAATGTGTACAATCACCACGTGTTTTATATATTCTAATAGTTAATCCCTGTAAAAATCTGTTAAACTACAGTATTTGGCTGTAAATGAAAGTATTTATATCATTTCACAGACTTTTTGTAGCAACGTGCTATTTTTTTGTTTTTTACATTGAAAATATTTGATAAGTATACGTCAAAAACACATTTAGTAATATTATCTCTAGTTATTTGTCTTCTTAGACAAAATCCGATATAATTATGTAATGTAAATTGCAAACTGGGTTTTTAATTCAGGCCATTAAAAAATTTTGATAATATAAAAACGGGCCCCTGAAAATTACCTTGCCCTAGGGGCCTGATAAATTATAACTGCCTTTGGATGATAGCAGTGTCCGCATGTACAAGCACGGATAGTAAATACCTTTTACCGCATTATTCAATACGAAATTCGTTACTTAAAATATATAAATTGAGTTTTTTTCTCAAAAAATGCTTAGTGTACATGTGTAAAAAAAATATCTGCACATTCTCATTTTGAAACTCAAGAAACGGATTACTACGTAGATTGAAAGTAAACACTTAGATTTTATATTCCAAGGCCTTTCTGCTATCAACAAAAAAAAAACATAAAATTATTTTTTATTTTAGTAATAGTAAGTCGTGAATTTATTTTTTAACAAAAATATCATATGATAGAAATGTAACAAACAGAAATACTAAAATTTTGCTTCTGATGTAAATCTGTTTAATTTTTATATTTTATCCGTCAAAATGAAACACTTGCATTTTAGATTGACACAAAGTAAATTAAGAAACTCATACAACTAACACTTAGGAAATGTAAAAAAATCGCAAAAAAGGGTTATATGAAACGGCAAGATCGGGCTAAAAACGGCAGAATAAACGACTGATTTCAAAAATAAAACATGCATTTATATGTGATTTTCGTCTTTGACTAGAGCCAACTATTGGTAATTTGCAGCGATTGTACTATTAGATTTCGTTTCCAATTTATATCCGGCTACTAAGTAAAAAAAGTTATAGCGAAAAAGTCTATTTTTATGTTAATATTTGATTGAATAATTTCGGAGCTATGATATATCCTGCAGTATAAAATTTATCATATTTTAATTTGTAAAGTCTAGTTTATTCCTATCCCTACAAAAACTTGCTTAAAAAAATAACTAAATATTTTTTGCAGCTTTAACATTTGCGCAATAACTCAATTAAATGTATATCATTTGATATTACTCTACGTTCATCTTATTGATAAAACAGTAATTTGGTTTTTTTTATTTGCACACTGGTAAAGTAAATCATTAAATGGTCATTTTTAGTATTTAACGTTATACAAAAATTAATATTAGAGATTTGCTTTTGGCAGAAATTTTTTAACTTTCATATCAAGTTAGTTAATCAGAAATTCATTAATCGTATTTTGTATATCGGATTTGAGATTCAAATTCAGATGTTATAGAAACTAATTTAAATACTCTAGATTGTATCATCAAAAGATGACTTAATTTATTATAAATTTTAAAATGGTTCTATAAAATTTACTTACGAAATGAATCCAAGTGTCATTTCATAATAAATCTCATTTGGGGTCGATGAGTTTGGGGCCCTATTCCAGCTAATTTAATTCTTAAGTCCTCTTTTATATGAACATACCTAAAATGATGTAAGGTAAGATACTTCAGTATCTAGAAAAGGTACATTATTTTAAAACTATGTGTAAATATTGCGCATAGCATGGCAGAAACATGATATATGCGTAATAGTAGATAGATATAAGCAGAGTTCGTATAGTTCACATATAAAAAGATGATTGATCAAAAAACATAAATATCAATACAGTAGGCAGTTGTCAAGCCCGCAAACCAGTTTTAATCTATCCTGTATCTGTTTGCCTAGTTTAATTGCCCGTTTTTGTTGTCAATCTGAAAAGGCGAAAAAAAGACATATTTTTGTTTTCTTTTTGGAGTAATTTGCCAATCATAAAAGCTAATATTTATCCCTGAGCATATGTAGTTACCATAAAATCCAATTGCAGTTTGTTGATCAACACACAAATTTGCAAATGGCTCGTCATAGTATCATATTTTTGTTGAATATATGTTATTCTATAAGTAGATAAGCTGATAAAAAGAAAATTGTTGCATTTTTTAGCAATTTTTTCCATCTGTAGTTTGTATTTAAAAATTGCGATATCTAATGAAACAAGTTTTTGTTAGTAATATATTTTACATTCCAATTATTAAATACCTCTTATGAAAAAAAACGATCACATGGTGAAGAATACAGCACAAAACCTAGACGCATGCGAGTCGGTCAAATTTGATATAGCAATATCTAATAGTTTTAATAGCAGCACAAGAGAGCTGGCTAAAAAGAAAAAAAGATATTGGCGCTAATTATGCAAATGATTAAAGTGGTGGTAGATAAGAGGCAAAAAATGGAAGCGTTATAGACTATGGTGAAAAAGCCATGATAGGAACTTAATTTTGCACTGGAAACTAGCTACGTGGGGATAAAAAAGCAGATGCGAGTAAAGAAGGCTGACAGACAAAACAAGAAAAGAGGAATATAGAAGACGAACGACACGAAAAGAGAAAGAGATAGCGAAAAAAGTACAAGAAGTGGTAAACAAAAAGATGGTATAACAAGAACAATAAGCGTAGGCACGTATACGAGGACAAACAGAGTAGACAGGATGAATGAGGCTCGGCATATAAATCAAGTTTTTAATGAGGGGCAACGGGTAGCATTGCGCACAGCTGTCGAAAAACATAGCAAGGTAACAAAATAAATAAACAACCGCGTGATTTTATTTTTTTTAAAGACGACGACAAACTTGAAAAAATGCCAAATGAAAAAAAACGAAGAAATATAACTGTAAAAAGAACTGATATACGAGTTTCCATATTTATATGGTGATATGCGGGAGTCAAAGGTAAGATTCTGCCTAGTAGAAAATTGTGGTATTAAGACGAAGCGTTATAAATGTGTTAGGAAGTTTAACGCGGATCCCACAGGCACTGATGGTGGAGTTTCATGCACATTTTACAGATCTGATGGCAAAAGAGAGGAAGAAGAATAAGACAAGTCATTGGAGTCCAATAAGGGTATTGGAGAAGACAAGGGCGGGATAAGACTAGTATTAAATCTTTATGTTGTTAGAATACTTAGTAAAAACGATACAAGTAAATTAAAGCAATATAAAGGATACTTGAGGGTACAGTGGGTGCTAATCATATAACAGGTTAAGGTTTACTGGAAGGATACTACCAAGTCGAAAATAAGAAGCAGACAGACGCAGATCGCTAGCAAAAATGCTGGTAAGACTTATGAAGGGTGTGGAATAGTCATGGGTGTCAAAATGGGCCCTGTTTTTTCTAAAGAACAATGGACAAAATAATGAATGACCTGCTTGAGGAAGGCGTTGGCAAAAACATTGATGATTTCTAAATACATGCAGTGACAATCGAAGAGCATGATAGACCATGTAGAAAAGTATACAAAAGACTTGCAAGGAATAATTTGCGATTGAACGTAAAGAAAATGCAATACGCAATGACAGAAGTAAAACTACATGGACTTACAGGTAAAAAGAAAAAAAGAAGTCTAGAGGAAATCCCAAAAAAAATGCATCACAACGGTATCCAAGACCACGAAGATCGCAGGAGATGAGGAGGTTCCAAGGATTTATGGGGTGGTTCCGAGAGTTCATACGAAATATCACATTAACTACAAGCGCATTATGTGAGATAAAAATATAAGGAAGCAGTATGTGTAATAATTAGACTTTAGAAGAAGCACTTTGAGCAGTGAATAGAGCACTTAGACATGCAAAAGGACTTAAGTTACCAAAAAATTATAACAGAATTTACTTCGAAGACAGACGCGTGCATGAATGAAATGGGCGCGGTGCTTCTACAGCAGAAAAGCCGATGAAAATATATGGCAATATTATGGGACACATAGAAAATTACACCAACTGAAGTTCGGTATTACATATCGGGATAAGAAAAGCTCGCAATTAAATGGGCTGTTTGTTAAATTCGCCTATAAACTAACGGGCAAGGGTTCCATCTGATATCGGTCCATAAACCATTAGAAAATTTACAAATAAAGCCAGATTTTCAAAAAAATAGAGTTAAGAGAAAAAAAGAAAAAATAAAGGACTTCGATTACAGTTATGAATATTAAAAGGGACAAATTGTTAACAACAGCAGTGTTTTTACGCAGAGTTTGCAAAAAGAAAATGTGGAATAAATTTGAGAAAGAGACGGTGACATAAAAATGGAAGGCTAAAAGCAAAGGAAAGTATATGAGCATATTGTGGTGGTGGATAACAACGAATTAAGGAATTTTGACACAGGTATAATTCGTGAGTTCCCGAAAGAGGAGCATAGGAAAGATTTTAAAATAGAGAAACATTGAGAACTGGATCATCGGATCGTTGAAACAGTTTATATGCTTTGAAAAAAGAGTGTTACTAAATTGGAATGTAAAGAGACATACAATAATAAATATCGAGATGTGAAATATGTAGCAAATATAAATGGAAGAAGGGTCGAGTAAGTCAGCATGTGTTTACATCTCAGAGGTTCGTAAAAGAAAAAGCAATAGATGCTATGCATTAAGAAACAGATAACGTAGTTTTGATATGTATAATAGACTATTTTAGTGGAATAGTTGAATATGGGATACTGAAGAACAGAACAACTAAAAGTGTACTCAAATGGTATCAAGGCATGTGTAACAAATATATGTTACCAAAACGAATGTTATTTGATAACGCGAAAAAAAATTGTAGGCGTTCGATTAGAAGAATGGTGCTGGAAACATGAAATGACTTATCATATGATAGCATTGGAATCACACAGAAGTAACGTAAGAATTGAAAGAACGATTCGGACGTTAAGAGAACAGCTGATTATGAGTAAGGAAGGCAAAATAGCGCGAAAATTATGGATGGCAAGATAACACAAGCAATAACTTTTTCCATGATGGAACTAGATGTACACCTAATAACGCCTAGTAAGATGTGTCGGGAATCGCGAAAAGAGAAAAAAAAGTCCATAGAGAAAGTATTGTAGAAAGTTCAAGGTAGGTGTAAGAGAAAAATGTTTGGTAGGCAATAATGTCAGAATATCAAAAAGTATAAATTCCAAGACAGTTGAAAGGCACTGACTAAAAGATTTGAAGGTAAGGAGTGATTTTAATAGATCTTCTGAATGAAACGCAAATAATGAAAACAGAAAATGGGAAGATCGTAAAGATAAGACATAGTTGTATAAAAAAGTTTAAAGTGGTATGAGACGCTGGTTCGAGCTGAAGACGTTTCATTCCATTTTATAAATACCCCGTTTTAAAAAAAAACAGATCGCAATATATATGATTGTAGAGATTTATCTACACAGTTTTTTTTACTAAAAAGCTATTAAGTTTTAGAAAATATGTTTTTTGTATAGTTTGCTTAGTTTTAATATGTCTTATGCGGTTTTCTCCTTCCTTATCTTAAATGATTATTTCGTTTGTGAATTAACACAGACAATCTTTTATGTACTTTTAGTATTGAAATCTGCGTTTATAGCAACAAAGTTCCTAACGCAATAAAAACTTAGTAAAGTTTGCACATAAGACATCGGTAAAAACAAATAAAAAAAATTTAAGCTACTTAAAAATGTCACTGGCGGTTTTTTTCGCCTGTTTTTAGGAAGGCTATTTGTTCAAAATGTAAAAAAAAGTGCTTTTTATTTTTATCGGCTATTTTCTGATCTTTTTTTATCGTTTCATCCCTTGTTGTGTATAAAAAGGCTGCGTGACAACTTGCCTTTGGCGGGTTGTCTCAAAAGTCGACTTAGCCCAGAAAACAAGACAACTCGCCAAAACATAGACAATAAAAGGGCGTAAATGTGTTTAAACATACTACTGTTCCCTTACTTCCAGTCTTCACTACCCCCGTCGGCGTTTTATCCATATCCCCCCCCCATCACCTTGACCCTATCACCCTTTCCCATATTCACATAACATCCACCCTTTTGCCTTCTGGCGAGTTGTCATGTTAAAATGCTTATTCAGGGGCACGGGTAAAAATGCCTGCATGCAAGTTGGCGAGTTATCGGCCTATCTACTCAAACACTCTCTTAATATAGGGCTGGAAAAAAAGTAGTTTGTTTAGAAATAAATATGAATGTATAATAGCATAACAGAATGTCAAAAAAAAATATCTGCCTACACATTGTAATAGAATTGTTTTTTTTGTTTTGGTTTTTCTGTTTGTTTCTTTTAGATTGTGTTAATCTAATCTTCCACGATTTCAGAAAAAATTAAACAAAGAAGATCAAACAATGTACGCCGTTAATGGTTTATAAGCTCCCTAAAATCAAATGAAAAGCAAGATATGCGATATATACCAAACATATAAGTCTATTTTCTAACCTGTTTTTTTATCATATGAAAATAGATACAAACATAACGAAATACAGACGTGGAAACTTTCAGTACTGAAACTTATGATAAAAGCACAAAGTTTCAAGTACAAAAAAAAAATATAAAATTCAGTAGTTATCTTACAAAAGCAGCAATACTATTTCGCATTATTATTATTTTCCTACTAATAAATAATTACATTTAAAAACATTACGTGCTTTTTTTCCAAGTTGAGTAAACAAGTAAAAAAATTGTATAATAACAGTTTTCAGTTTTCAAATACTCGATAGATATACGAAAAAGCCACATAAAAAAACAAGGTAAGTGGCAAGGCACAGATCATTGTGTTACAAATAAATATCAACAATATAATATTCAGAAAACTAAAAATAAAACTAAAACTTTTTAAAATTTGAAAATTTCCATAAAAAAAGTTATGGATGCGTGATAACTCGCCCAAAGGCGAGTAGGTATAAAATCGCGGCGGGGCATATAGAACAACTGGCCCCAAGCGCAGTTTATAGTTTGTAAAAAACTTAATAATACCATATTGCAATTAAAGAAGTGTAAATCAGTATAAAAAAATAAAATAATGTTTCTAGTATGTGTATATTGCTTGTGCAAAAAAATTTTGATTTTTTTTGTAGTATTTTTATTTAAGAAACGTTTACCTAATCTACCCCAAACCTGCCCTAATTAAATACGGTGGTGGCACACTTTTTTGTTAATATGTAATATTAACGACTCTTTTTGTTGCTTTAATATACATTTTCTAACGTTGTTGCTGTTTTTCTTCTTGTATTTCAGCTTTGTAAGTAATTTACCAATTATATCATATGATAAAAATAAGTTTGGAGGTAAAATATTTAATTAAAGGTAAGAAAAAAGCTTGTTTTTGTACAGAAAATGTATTAAAGTTATAGGGTGTGCAAATGAATGTCCTTAACTACCCTTGGTATGTTGTTTTTTTGTATGCTTTTGTTTTTTAAAAAAAACAAATTTACTTTTTTTAAAAATCTAGTTAGGTATAGAAAAAAAAACATTACGTTGGCTTTTAAGAACCCTCCGCAGTTACCTTTTTACTTTTATTTTGTTTTCCATATTCATTTTTATGTTTTTGTACATAAAAACTCGCCCCCGGGTAAAGGGCAGATTTTTTGAGATTCTCAAAACAACTATATTTTAAAAATCTAATATTAAATATTAAGTACACCTTTGTTTCTTTGTATAAGCGAATACCATTAACTCTCTTGCACCTTCAAAAAGCTATAAAATATTTTTAACTAATTGTCTAATCCCATAAGCCAAAAAATGAAGAAAGCAAAAAGGTACAGCCACATAAAGACCGCACAATCGATAAAAATAATTCCCGACAATAAATTTACAATATATAGGCCAGTATATTCAACTGTTAGGGTTGTATTTAATATTGATGCGGATATTGCAGTATTGAAGGACAGGGATACAATTGTTAGCTACACCGCCATAGGAATTACACTCTATATAGATAGAGTTAGTCGCGTGGATGACATTACATTTTTAGACGTTGTTGCGCAAAATTACGAATTATAACAACAATATAACTAGTACCGTAATCCCTCGAAAGTAAGCAATTCGAAGGACAAGTAAAATTCCAAAAAATGGAATCAAAAAGTCTCGAAAGTAAGGACTTAATAAAAACCAAAACGAGAAATCACAAAAAAAAATAGCGAGCTACTATAAAAAGTAATCTTGAATTAACTGTATGAATGAAGTAACATTCCATACCAATTAATTGTCGCAATTTTTTTTTATTAACTCTTTAATAATGTTTTTTTTAAAATCATGCCCAGCTATTAGTATGTAAAAAGTTATTAAATTGTATAATTATATTCTTCTTTGGTCTCTTAGAAAGTTACCATTCCATCTATCGTTCTATCATTTTAAAATCATTTTTTTTAAATGTTTTTACTTGGTTTTGATATGCTTAGGTACACCGACTTCGAGTGCCTTCAGGACTTCGGTGTACCCGACTGTAAAACAAAAGCTCTAAAATACAGTCTAAGTCGAGTTTTCTTAGCTTTGGAGCACCTTCTTCTTATTTAATTTATTATTTGGCTCTCATTAAGGGATTAGTAAAAAAACAATTTTGTGTTGATAGTAAATATGTTATTCAAATCCCCATTGCTTATAATCGAGTACCCTCGGTATATACAAAAATTTTGCTTTAATTATATAAATAAAAAGTGTTACCATTTTTCCCGTTCAATACGCGCATGAAAAAAAACTGCTATTTCGCGCATGCGGTAAATACCACAGAACTCGAGCGCGCAAACTACGCCAGGGACAACGATGAGCGTCTAGTTCATAAGTGTGTTTTATTTATTTTTTTTGGATTTCCTGGTATTCTTTCTTCGAGTATTATCTTTTTCCTTTTCTGTAGTCTTTTTCCTTTGATAATTACAAGTTGTATTTGCCATCATAATTTTATTTGTACGGCATCATATTTTTTTATTTGGCTCTAGTCTATTATTCTTGGTTTTTGTATTTTGTTTTGTTCGTTCTGTCTTTTCCAGTATTTTGTATTATGTTTTGCATTTTATTGGCTTTTTTATTGTTGCTGGAGATTTATAGAAAACAAATAAATATCTGTTTATATTTCAATTATTATTTTGATTAAGGAGTTTAAATTTGAGGATTGTAACAGTGTACAACAGCGTTTTACAAACTATGGGTCCCGACCCTTTTTTGGGTCGCGAGAATTTTTTTTCGGGTCGCGAACTTTTTATTTATATGATTTTCAAAAAACAACTTACAAAAAGATTATTTATTTTTGATAATTTTTTTTTTAATTTTTTTGAAAAAATATTTGGGTCGCAAAATATTTTTTTTGTGTTTTTGGGTCGCAAAGAAAAAAAGTTTGGGAAACGCTGGTGTACAAGAATGTAGTTCGATTGGAAAAAATGGATGTATCAGTGATCAGAATTAAGACTATAGTTTAGGTAATTAAGAAACGTTTGTTACGAGCGCCTAAGATACACACGCCAAAATTAAAAAAGAAATTTGTAAAACTTTATTACAAATAATAAATTAGAAGTGGGCCGGAACAGGATTCCGTCAAAATTATTGCGTTTTTCAGTCCGGGTTCGGCGTAAGCGAAGCAAATTTTTTACATAAAAAACGTGCAAAACCCTTCAAAAGCATTTGGAGTACAATATTTTTGTACAGTAGTGACATATGAACATTTTTTTAGAACACATAAATTTTTTTGAGTGTGTAAAACGGCTTTTTATTATTTTATTACATAATTTGTCGGTCTGAGACGCACCTGGGCTGGATTTTCGGGCCGAAAACTCGGAAAAAGTCGGGACCATGCCCAGCTCTAGTATGAATGATAATTTAATGAGTATTACTACAACAGGGGGTGTCGTATAGATAATTGACTCTCGGTCGTAGCGAAAAAACACTCGTTGTGAAAAACATGCCCATAGTTTAAGGCAGGAAAAAATCGAATGGAAATAAAAAAAGAAGATCAAATACCGTAACGGCTTTCAAAACAAAATACTTCAGCATACTCAGTTGTGAAAAATCATGAGTAATTGTTTCTACTTCTTTTTGTCTCTAAATTGTGTCAATCCTATCTTCCACACTTTCAGAAAAAAAAATAAAAAAAAATCGGTGCTGCTCCAAAATGCACAAATTTGAAATGCTGAAAAATAAAATACACAAGTAATGTGATATAGAATTGCTAGGGTTTTACTAGTCAGCATATTGTATGTATAAAAAATGACTAGAAAACACAATACAATAAAGCACAAATATTGGGGGGGGGGGTTATATTTTCGGAATTTGACAACAAAGAAAATAACAATGTCGCTGAAAAACACGTATTACCAACTCAAAAAATTTTTTCCTTATTTGGAATGTTATTAAATATAGTATTGTAACCTAAAATCCGATTATTATTTTTTAAACATTATAGTTTTCTTTTGTAGTAATATAGGTATTAATATTATTACACCATTACATATCAAATATATACATACAGATATCTAGTGGCTCCGAATTCGGTATGGCCATATTATGGATAGCTTGAAATTTTAGATTTTTTATAATGGGTGTTATGGCCATATATGGAGACCCAATATCTTTGGCAACAACAAAAAATTGGGCCTTTGCATTATGACAAAAACTCCTTCCATTATACGTAGAAAATTTTCTGACACAATTGTATTTCTTTATGACAGGTATTTCTAATCTTAGTGACTCTTTTTTTATACAAAAAAATAAAATACGTTTTTTTTTATTTAATGAATTTAAAAAACTCTTCAACAGTTAATGTAATATTTGAGCTTTCAAAAATATATTTTTTCATGGAAACTTATTTAAATGTAACATTCTGCAGGAAGACACACAACTCGCCAATCGACGAGTTACAGCAAAACTTGTCGAGGCCTAAATTAAAAGGGTGGTCACCTCGTCGGTCGACGAGTAAAAGTATTTATCAGT